>AWYD02000871.1:0-39226 GCA_000504365.2 Pseudocercospora pini-densiflorae CBS 125139
CTATCTCGGACCTTATTTACCTAATTAAATTTACCTATATTCGCTATATTCTATAGTACTAGTATTTACTTACTAAGTAGTATATGTAGTCGTTGCTATTTATATAATATTATAAACCCCTCTACGGGTCTTATTTACTTACTCCGATAGGCTAACTATTAATATAACTAGGGTTAGGGCTGGCTTATAAAAGGACTGCGATAGCACACTCGATACAGGCGTGAGATTTGTAGGGTAAGATTCGTATCGTGAAACAAGGCCAAGTTGGTTCTTCATCGCACGAGATTTCTCATCGCAAACGAACGCCACAGATGACAGGATGCTGACATCGCCCCAACATGCTCGCTCTGGTATTCACTTCTCGAGATGGCTGAAGCCATTCTTGGATTTGCCTTCAATCGATGGCGACCGGAGACTGTGAGGGTTGAATTATTGTTTATTCTTAGCTATACTCCAACGCGAAAGTGTACGCGTCGGTTGACACGCCCGGCAAGGAAGCAACACGAGCAGGAGTGTTGAGAAGGAGTGCATTGAGGTCCAGAGTTTTGACTTCGAACCATCGCTATACTTGGATGCCAAGACTTCGCGTAAAGCTTGACCTCACCTTATAGCGATCGGCGATGCTTGCCCTGACATGCCGTCTCCTGAACATTCTATTCTGATGACACCAAGGAAGTATTCAAGTACATCCTCCTCACGGCTGCGAACAGTTCACTACACTGCTACGACTTCTGTTGCGAACTCCGCACGATCGACAAGACCAAGATCCCTGACCACTGACGAGTATGGCTGTATGGTACCACAGCGTGAGGAGTGCATGCTGCTAGAGCAACCATGTGTAGTGAGAAAGGTCACCGCAGAGATTCATGGTACCTGATCGCGAACACGTGCTGTGCCTTGCTGCATCCGCAATGATGCCATCGCGCAAGTTTTGACAACTGTGTTCCGGGTTCCTGCCTCCGAGGAACAGATCCTCCGCTGATCGCTCGGAGAACTCGTGTCGTCGAAAGCCAAAGGAACCTCGCTGGTGGAATCTCTCCTCCGATATGTCCTCTCGAGGCATCTAAAACACCGGCGGCGTGTCTAATCCAACGCGCCCTTCACGATGCCGTCACACAAGATGCAATGGCAGGTCAGCTCTACCTTCAACCAGGACCATCATCGTGTGTGATGTACATGCACAGCGAGAAGAGCTCTTGCAACACTGCATATTGTTTTATGCTCTCCACACTTTGGCAGCAAGAACAGCTCAGCGCACACGTGCCGCAACGTGTTGAGAATGATTTGTTATGTGTTGTGGTATGCCTACTCAGCCTGCTTTGCAAACATGGATGCTGACTGGCAACAATATACATGCAAATAGGCTCTCGCTACCGGCAGAAGGCTGATGTTACGCTATAGGTGTAAGCTCTCCATATGCTCTCTCGCTTGGACCCACCTCCGACACTGCTATGAAAATCACGATTATTCTTGGCTCGCGCGGTCCTTGACTCCACCTGAAATACGAGAATCCCTTCGGACCCTTCGGGCCATGGACAGTAGGTTGCTCCCAAATGCAGTCTCCACTACTGGTTGCCTCATCGCCAACCTGCTGAGCAACATGCCGGACTGCCGTGCGCAGACAAGCGTGCGAGTTCGCGTGAGGAGGTCATAGTACAATAAGCAGAGCAACCTCCTCGCCTGCTCTTGTTCACCATTCTCTACAGGCTGTACCTCGACAGGTCCCTATATCTCTTTCGCTTTCCTTCTCTCCCTGCTGCATCATTCTTTCGCTTGTTCATTCTTTCGCTGTACTGCTTCAAGCTTCTTACAATGGCCAAGCTCCATTTACTTGTCGGAGCACTATGTGCTTCGGCAGCAGTCGCAACGCCCCATAAGCGTGCTTATGCTCCTCCAGCGTATGGTGGCTCCGAGTCGTCTTGGTCAGGTGATAGCACCTCAGCTCCACCACCTCCTCCAGGATATGGCAAGCCCGGCGATGAGTCGTCTACGGCTTGGCCAAGCTCAAGCACTGCTGCCGGACCAACTCACCCAGGCGGAAAGCCTCCTGGACATGGCGGCGGCAGTTCTTCATGGGGCCCTTCATCGTCTAGCTCGAGCAGCGTGAGCAGCTCCACTGCTTGGGCAACTCATCCTAATGGACCGCCTGGTTACGGAGGCGAAAGCTCTTCCTGGGGTTCTTCTTCATCGACTAGCTCGAGCAGCACGAGCAGCTCCACTGCTTGGGCTACTCATCCCAATGGACCACCTCATTATGGAGGTAGCTCTTCATGGGGACCACCTTCATCGGCCAGCTCAAGCAGCTCTACTGCTTGGGCCACTCACCCCAACGGACCGCCTCATTATGGAGGCAGCTCTTCCTGGGGACCATCTTCGTCAGCCAGCTCCAGCACTCCTACGGTCGGTCCGACTCACCCAATGCCTCCGCCCGGAGGTCCACCAGGTTACAGCGGATCGTGGTCCCAGTCCTGGTCCCAAAGCACTTGCTCCGTCGCGACCGTGACCGTGACCTCAAGCTACACTCAGCCAGCGAAGCCGACCACAGAGACGACCACGATCATCAAGACCATTCCAGGAACTCCAGTCGGTCCGGAACAGCCTCCAGTCACAGTTACGCAATGGGGCAAGCCAAGCTCCTGCCCAGTTGTGCCGCCGCAGATCATGACGACCACAGTTTCCAAGATTGAATACAAGACTGTCAGTGGCCCAACAAGCATCGAAACAGTCGAGGAGACGTCTACAGCAACTGCGACTGTACAGAACACGAAAACAATCGAAGAGACTCAGGTCGTAACGGCACCTGGAACGACGGTCACCAAGTACTCAACAATCCCCGCTGGTCCTCCACAAACCATCATTTCCACGATTACCGCACCCGGCGCAACAGTAACGCAATATTCCACAATCCCAGCTGGACCACCTCATACGATCGTTCAAACAAAGACCTTGCCAGGCACAACAGTCACGTCTGTCTCTACGACCAAGGAGGTTATCATCGAGACTGCTACTCAAACCTTGCCGGGTAAGACAAGTCGATTGAAATGCAACACCAATGTTCTAACTTGATCGCTAATCTTTCACATTCAGGCACCACCATCACCAGCACTTCTACGCTTGGTGCCTCAACAATCACGAAGTATCAAACCATAACCTCTGACTTCACTTCCACAACAACGTAAGGCTATTCTACAGTCCAGTATTCGAACGACAATCTGACCAGCGTAGATCTGTTGTTGCCCCAAGTACTATTACCAGTGTCCAGACGAGCACGCTGCCTGCTATCACTACCACGTCAACGACTTACCAGGTCGTCACGAAGCCGGCTTATACCACGATTACGCAGACTCTGGCACCTTCAACTATTACCTCTACCGAGAGTAAGCATCCAATCATGGTCTCTCTCTACTCCAGTGTGCTGACCTTGCCATCAGTCGAAACAAAAACTGTTCCAATCACGACGACTACTACACAGACTCAAGCTCCAAGTAAGTGCTTTCTACGGTCCTCCAAAGCTTCGAAATCGATACACTGATGAGGCACGAACAACATGGCAACATGGCAATATGGCTGTCGAATCATCTTTGTTTCTATTTTAGTTGGGCTTAAACCAGTGCTGACTTGCTACCACTCTATAGGCACCGTCACCTCTACTTGCGTGGAGACTTACACTAAGCCTGTTTACGAGACCACGACCAAGACTCTTGCTCCAAGTAAGTGAATCATGATCTCTTCGGATGCGAGAATAGCTGGGCTAGCCCGCTCCGGGCTTGGCTGTGTTATTCAACACTCCTTTAAAGAAGGCTCACTCCATATAATCGGCTTGAAAACTAACATTTCACCTACTGTAGGCACCATCACCTCAATTGAGAAGGAAACGTACACGCAGCCCATCACAATCTACTCAACAATCCCCGCAGGCCCGCCACAGACTGTTATCGTCACGAAAACCGCTGCGCCAAGCACTTACACTCAGGAAGAAACTCTTACCCTCACCAAGCCAATTACGGAATTTGTCACAAAAACAGCGGCGCCTTCCACAATTACAAAGGAAGAGACTGAGACCCAAAGTGTTCCAATTACACAGATCATCACAAAAACCGCTGCGCCATCCACAGTAACCAAGGAAGTCGACGAAACGACAACAGCTACAGCTACCGCGACAGCTTACAAGCAGACTACAATCATTTCCACAGTCACCGGACCAGCAACGACGATCACCGTATCTGCCTCCTGCTCAACCACATGGGGCGGCCACGGCTGGGGTCCATCTCAATCTCATCCCTGGGGCCCACCTTCAAGCAGTCAGTGGAGCCCAGAGCAGCCACCAAAGACTTGGTCAGAGACATGGAGCCACCCATCCAAGCCAACTGAGTCAAGCTGGGGGCCTTCCTCTTCAAGCACCGAGAAGAGCCCTGAGCAGACTTCCTCGAGCTCTTGGTCGCACCCGACTGCCCCAGGCTACGGCCCTTCATCTTCCACTAGTAAGACTTGGGAGACCTCTGCCACACCAAGCAGCTCAGAGTCGCCAGTGAAGCCAACCGGTTATGGCTGGCCAAGCTCGAGCTCCTCTTCGGAGGCACCAGTTAAGCCAACTGGCTACGGAGCACCAAGCTCGAGCTCCTCTTGGGAGTCACCAGCGAAACCGACTGGCTACGAGTCCCCAAGCTCTAGCCAAGGCTGGGATGCACCAAAGCCATCCAGCAGCGCTGCATCGCCAGAAGGTCCACCGGGATACGGAGCTCCAAGCTCTAGCCAAGGCTGGGGTGCTAAGCCATCCAGCAGCGCGCCTGCAGGACCAGAGGGCTACGGCTCATAGACCATATGTCTATTGAATGACAACTGCTTCATACGAAGCAAGTGACCGGATAATACTCACTCACGATCCTTGAAGAATGAAATAGCTTTCTGTTTAACCTTTAATCCTGGATAGAGGACAAATTTGAATCAAAACACTTCTGAAATTGCACGATGGTCCTACTTCCTTTCTAGTGACCAAGTGCCGATCTCATCGTCCTTCACAAGTTGTACTGAGATCTCGTCGGCTTGCCTCTCCATATCCTGCATAGTGTCTATGCTTCCAGCTATCTGGTCACTGTCGATGCCATGAAAGACTAATGCGAGACTCGATTCCTTCCAGACAGGACTTGCATTCGGATCCGTGCTGAGGATGCAGACGATCATTGTTGCAGCGACAACTATGGTGAGTCCAGCCGGGTAGATGAACCATGCCCAATTGACATGCATGTGAGTGACGGGAAAATACACGGCCCCTTGGACATTGGTTTCAGGTGAGTCTTGTCGAAGAGCATTCGTCAGACTGATGGCGATGTTTTGTACCGTCTGTGCCAGATCTCCGCCATTTGCCTTGTAAAGTGCCAGATTGAAAGGCGACTCGACCACAGTCTGATTGATCCACGGATGCTTAAAATCGCTCCCAAATTGGTCAACAACCAAGACCTTTCCAACAAGCTCTCTCAGATTCTTCAGAGCAAGGACGTCAACACTGTACGTAACTTCTCCGTGGCCGATACTGCAAACTGGACAAGTGTACTGGGTGGCAAAGATTTCTGGCCTGTATTTCGCTCGACAGTCGCAAGCCTCGGTGTCGACAGAAAGAATCGTCCTCTTGAATGTATCATTTAGTGATTTGGCAAGCCATCCCGAGCCGGGAAATCTCAGCGACGCAACACTTAGCGAGCATTGATGTATTTCCGGTCTTGGAACTCCACGTTCTATTGGGTACTGGTTGTTGAGTCGGAAGGTTGTGATGTGCTGAAATGTGCCTTGAGAATCGACAACGTGATACCGATTGGCATCAAGGTCTTGAACATGCAGGTCAAGAAGACTGTGGGTATGTATCTCCAATGCTGTCTTTTCGAAATCAGCTGCGAAAAGCTCTCCATTTGGCGAGGTGAAGTTGCAGTAATCATGCGAGGTCTCAGTGACTTTGCTCTTGGTTGACTCACAGTCGACTCTCACGCTCGACGATACGTCCTCGCAGTCGGCATAGATCCCAAGGCTGTCAAGCGGTGACCATTCACAGGTGCTAGCAGGACAGTAATAGTGTGGTGCTTCCAAGTCGTCAAATTCATGCATTCCGCACGAGCTAGATGGACATCTGTAGTATGGTTCGACAGGCTGGGACAAGATGGCCTGATTGATCGCAGCGTATAGATGTTGGATAGTCATCTCTGCTCGTTTGGATCGATCAGCAGTGATCTGACAGCAAAGTAAGGCCAACTCACCACCATTCTCAAGGAACTTGTGGAATGCGAGAGTACGACCAATCCACGCTTTCTCCTCTTCCGCCTTCATAAGCTTCGAGTAAGGCGTAAGCGTCTGCTGAGCGAAAGGACTCATTGCCATCGTAAGGAGCGTGAGAACAGCACCAAGGATTACCCATTTTGACTCTCTTCTGCCAATCCAGATCAGGCTGACGCAACCCAGTGGCCCTCTACTCGCATCATCGAATGTCTGCAGATGAGCTAAAGGTCTTGCTTTCCGCTTGAAGTAAGGCCATTTGAGTTGACTAATACAGGATGCGACGACTACTGTGAGAGCAGCTTTCTGTAGAGTGGCGAAAATAGCGATCAGAGCGTTCGGCGTAATTTCTGTCTTTGCGAAGTTCCACGTCTCGTATGGCTTGTCGTCTATGGCGGACAAGATGGCGATCAGGACGCCGACCGAGAGTGCGCTGAACAGAGCAGAGGTCAGTTCCCAGGCCCAGAGTGACATCCAGTGCGGGTCGTTCTTTGGTGTATGCCCCATAGCGTGGTTGATGAAGTTCACCGCTCGCGTGCTGCTGCTAAGTGCAACGCGTGACGTTACATCGACAACGCATGAGGAAGGCACAAGGCCTTTGTCAAGGCAATCGCGTCTGTTGCATAGAACTGTCAAAAGCGCTTACAATTACAATTGTTGTACCGCATTCGTGCCTCCAGGTGGTATTACATCTATCACTCAGTTCCAATAGTGCCCACATCATACCATGCTTCCACTCCGCCCAGGCCCTCGTGAATATGGACGCACATCATCTCATCGATCCAGTTCCTGCTAGATCTCGTCAAGGAGCATATCTAAATCCCTTCACCTTCTCCAGTTTTTCAACAATCCCTTGATCTGCTCGCCAGTTCTGACCGGTGAAGAACCAGGATAAGAAGCTGGTGACAAAGATGTAGACAAACAGCATCCCAATGGTCGCCCAGATACCTTGCGTGTAGTTTGGCGCGTCCTCGTGTCTGAAAATAGTGCTTCCTGTACACAATATCAGCAGTGTCACCGGTTGGTATAAGTGCTCCAACTTACCACAAATGCCTCCAATGGCCCCAGCACTAACAACCGCAGCAGCAGAAATTCCTTTCTTCTCGTACCTGCCAGTCTGATTCTGTACGTAGCTCAAGGTGAAGGGAATATTGGACTGAGTCCCGTACGTCGCAATGAAGAGGCCGAAGTACCTCCAGCCGGGAGGAGTCGCATAGCGCATGATGACCAGTCCGACGATGCCTACGGCAGCCTGGAATACCATAACAGGCCAGCGAAGCTTGACCTTATCACTGAACCATGCAGCGAGAATGCCCGCAAATATTGTGAAGATGGAAGGAGGAGCCAGTAGAAGCTGAGACTTTGCGACAGAAAATCCCATGCCTTCTCGTAAGATGATTGGACCGAAGAATGCAAGACTGTAGACGCTAGACGCGCATATGAAATACTGGACACAGCTGAGAATGCAATTAGTCGGACTGCATCTGCGTTTCAGGCCATATAACTCACTATAGCATGATCTTCCAATCTATCAGCATGATGAAGGTCTCTTTCCAGGTGGGATGAACGATCTTGGTTCCTTGTTGGTCGATACGGATCCTCTCGACGGCGATATGTCGTTGGCGATCATTGAGGAACCTCGCGCGTTCGGGAAACTCAATTAGGAAGAATGGAGCGATGAAGCCAGCCACGATAGTCATGATCCCTTCACAAATGAAGAGCCTGAAGCAGGATCATTAGCTCAGTGCCAGGACAAGGTTGAAAAAGTTCTCTTACCATCGCCAGCCATGAGCGTACATGCCATCGCCGACTTTGATTTGGGTGAAACCGTACGCCATAATGGGCCCGAAAGCCATGAACAAGCCTGCGAGCATGAAGAAACCCACAACTCGCTTCGCCATCTCGTAAGGACGATACCAGCATCCAATGATGAAGATAGCTCTACAAGCACGGCGTTAGTCATTGCTCTTACTGCTGCATCTTTGACACTTACCCGGGCAATAAGCCGGCTTCGAACAAGCCAAGCAGCACTCTGAGACCTGTCAATGTCTCCCATTTCTGAACGAAACCCATGCCCAGGACGCTGAATCATGATTTTAGCATGTCATCACCTTTTGCTTCTTTGGAAAACACACCTTGTGCCCCACGCAACGATCAAGAAGCTCAACCACCATCTCGCCCCAATGCGTCTAATGATGTAGTTCGAAGGGAGCTCGAAGATGAAGTACGGCGCAAAGAACACCAATAGTGCGATATTGTACCGATCGCCAACGACGAGTTTGAGGTCCTTGCCCATGCCCGCGATGAAGGCGAAGGAGATGTTTGTGCGATCGAGTAGAGATAGACCGAAGACAATGGCCCTGCCAAGAGCGCATTGGTTAGCGCGAATGCACTTCACGTCCTGTCTTGTGGCGATCTGCACTTACAGCATTGGATACATTCTGAGGTCGACTTTTCTCTTGATCATATTCTCCTCCTCTACACTCCAGTCTCGCACCAAAACATTGGCCTCGGCTTTCTTGTCGTCAACATGCCCCTTTTCCTTACGCGAGCCTTTGAGCTCGATATATTCTGCTCGGTCACTCATCGCGGCGAGGCTCGATTTTCTTTCGAGATGGCCTTGGTGCTACTGATGTTCTGGCCGCTGAAGGGCGCTCTGTGTTTCATATCATTGTAGAGTAGCAGCTGCATGGCAGTTATGTTTCAGAATACGTCGAGTAAAATCCCAAGATTGCGGTATGGTTGGCATGGTATGATCATCCGGAAGATACCATACCATGTCTTGCTAGAACTCTATGCAGTGCGGACTCGGCGTCACTGTCCATCCGAATGGTCGACTCGATATGCGAAAAGAGAGTTGCCCGATGCGTCCGTTGATATCCGGATGAAGTATGCGCATCTTGAGCGCAAAAGCCGTTCTACGAGATGGTGGACGGGGAAATGGAGATGCGACAGCTCATCGTAGTTTCGTAGTACATCCAGCATATCGCAAAAGTTGAGGCACATTAGGGCTGGAGTGCACTGTGAACGTGCACTGAAATTCAGCTTGATCAATTCGCTGGGCACATGGATGGTGCCTAGGTTTGGCTGTCCTGCTTGGGTATGTGCCAGGCTAGCAATCTTACCTTTTCGGGGGTATGTTGGTTTCAAAAGGGAGGTCTTGGCGAGAGAATAGCAAGCACAGAGCAGTCACTCTAAGGTACTGAAATCTACTCTCGGGTTCCGTGCGATTAGTCAAAGGTGCTGGTCTTGTGTTGCTCTTCCAAATCAATGGTAACTCTCTTTTGCGTGAATAGTTGACCTCCAGGGTACGTGCTTACAATAGGTCTTGTTAGGAAGGTGGTGTGAGAGGCTGTCTTTGGCTGTTACGCACGTTTCGAGCTTTTAGTTTTAGAACCGACGGTGGTTGGCGGCCGCTTAGTAAAAGGACATGGGATGGTCCTGTACAAGCGTACTTCACACGTTTCCGACTCATGCCGTTTTGCAGGACACAGAAGTGCCGGAACTATCATATACGTGTTGCAATCGAGTATCATGACTACAAGTCATCAACTCTTTCTCGGTTGATCGTATGATCGCGGTCCTGGGAGCTCGTGGAGCCGGGCGAAATCGTTTTCACCATTTGATCCTGCCATCTGCATCTGTGGGCATGATGATCTTGTGTATCTGAGTTCGACCGGTGCGGATGAGTGCTCAATGTACCGACGACAGCGAGCTTGGCATCTACCAATGGACATCAGAGGTCCTTCCTCTCTGTCCATTTCTCGAGCAGCTCTGCTGGGGCGTCCTTGACCAAAACGTGAACATGATCTACGCCTCTCACACTTTGCAAGCTGACCCAGTTCTTGAACCACAAGACTTTGTCCTTTCCATCCTCGCCAAGCTCTTTGACGAAGTAGTCTTCCACGAATTGCTCTATCAGGTGCCTGCTTTCTGGTGTCACATCACCACGCGTATCATCGGTCTTGATGGGTGTCTTGGACCAGACCAGGATGTGAGCTATTCCAGGTATGAAGCCATATGGCCAATCGTTCACGAGCACGGCATAGTCTGATCGCACCTCAAAAGGTGTTTCTGAGATATGCTCAAACGTTGGTGGAGAAGGTGTCCGCGGCTTCCACAGCAGTCTTTCCTGGATCACATATGGCGTGATGCCACCGTATTGCTTCTTGATGTTGTATGACCAGGCGAGGTACTTCCGCAGATCCGAAGGCAGGCGTTTAAGGTCTTCGAGCGTGTTGTTGGCTGCAAAATCGGGATGAGCTTCAGACACGGTAGGCGGACCGGCTTTCCCAGATGCAAAGTCACGACGTACCGATGATGCGCCTCAGGTCCTCCCACGTAATGCGATGGTAGTCCTCATCTCTGGTAGCGAGAACCTCACGATCAATAGCGGTCAATGGAAATGGTGGATCATTGTAATCAATATCATCGGCCATGACTTCTTGGGCCCCTGATGCTTCACCCATTGCTGAACGTAGCAGTGTCTGGCACGGGAAGGATTCCTCTGTTTGTCTGAGCCATCGAAAGCACGAATTGAGAGGCAAAGAAGGGAAGTGTCTCAGTCTCGGCGGTGGGATGGATCAATGCTACGGTGGCAGCGGCAGCCGGAGGAGAACCGCGAGGCAGCGGAATTGATGACTATTTTGCCCTTCTTCACGGAACACGGCGAAGGAGGGCGGGAATGCTTGCCTGGAACAGGGACCGCTTCTGATCCCTTATTTCTGGCTGCATCTTCCGGCCTCGGCCTCTGAGGCGGATCGGATTTCATGGTTCGATTGGGTAGTGGGGTGAGCTCGAGTCGTGGAATTCTGGAGAAAGACTGACCAGCCCGGCAATAATTATTTTGAGGTCACCACCGCCATCAGCAATTGAGCTGTCTACGACTTCACAGCCTAGGAATTGAGGTGTTGGAGGGAAAATTTCGAGTCGTAGAAGGCATACAAATCATCATGGCAGTCGACACCAGCAGTCCGCTGATGCAGTACGCTCCGTACATTGTCGCTGCGGTTGCCGTCTTCATTGGCGCTGGCGTCTACCTCTTTCTGAATCGTATGGCGTTCGAATATCTGATAGGAGAATCGCGCTGATTGTTCGTCTACAGCAGAGCCAGCAGCACCGAAATATAAGAAAGTGCTCGATCCCAACAACTTTCAAGAGTTTCCCATCACCGAAAAGACCCAGATCTCGCACAACACCGCCATCTACAGATTTAAGCTGCCTACCGAAGACAGCATCCTTGGACTTCCGATCGGTCAGCACATCTCACTCGGCGCAACTCTCGATGTCACAGATCCTAAGACCGGCAATGTCGAGCGCAAAGAGGTTGTCAGGTCGTATACGCCAATCTCTGGCGATCACCAACCTGGCTACTTCGACCTTCTCATCAAGAGCTATCCACAGGGCAATATCTCGAGACATATGGCTACCTTGACTGTTGGCGACAAAATGAAGGTCAAGGGTCCAAAGGGAGCTATGGTTTATGAGCCAAACATGGCAAGCCGCATTGGCATGATTGCTGGCGGTAGCGGTCTCACTCCTATGCTTCAGGTTGCGGACGCGATCAAGAGAGGCCGAGCACATGGTGACAAGACGCAAGTCAATTTGATCTTCGCCAATGTCAACGAGGAGGATATCTTCTTGAGGAAAGAGCTCGAGAGATTGGCCGAGGACCCCGGCATTGACGTCTACTACGTCCTGAACAACCCACCGGACAAGTGGACTGGCGGTGTTGGCTTCGTCACTGCAGAGATGATCAAGGTGAGTAGTGATGTAGAAAACGCTAACGAAGCAGTACTGATCGAGAGCAGGAGCGTCTTCCACCACCAGCCCCAGACCACAAGATCCTGATCTGCGGTCCACCTCCAATGGTTTCTGCTCTGAAGAAGGCGACCGAGTCGATGGGCTACGACAAAGCTCGACCAGTCAGCAAGCGCGAAGATCAGGTCTTCTGCTTCTAGACACACACACTATCACGAGAGAACGTTCATCCCGAACAACTCCAATGTTGATCCGTTCACTCACAGATGGGAGCCTTCGATGTCACGACCTCGTCCACCGCGTTCGAGCGCTTTGTTTTAGGTACGAAAGAGCTGGCATAAGCATGAATTTCAAAGCAAATACCAATGTAGAGCTGTGTACAGCCAGACGAGATGAAATGTGCATAGGCGGGCAAATTTCTCCGTCCAAAGAAGTCCTGTTCCACTGCCATACCAGAACCGGGTCTGAATACGAATGCGAAGAGAAGCCCTACGGAAGTCTAGTACCACCGTAGATATGATCAGCAGCTTGGTAGGACAACTAATGCAGCAATTGAGTGGCACTGCAGCTATGCGGCAACCATCAGCTAGCTCTGCTGTATGCTCAACTTCTTCAATCACTGCGATATTTGAACAAGTGCTGGCGCAGTTTCTGGAGTTGAACTTACCCCCTCGTAGGAATGGCGTTCTCGAGAGTCTCAATCACAGCACTTCTCATATGGATATCAGGAGGGCTCCGCAGCATAGTCTCTGCTGAGCTTAGCGGGAGCGAAGATGGTGGAATGCTCTCATATGGCAATAACTCGAAGCACAACTGTGCTGTCGCTGTGATTCACTCCATTACTCTGGCTTAAAGATTCTTCTACTGATCAGTGATTTAGTGCGCGAAATTCCAGGAGATACTGAATGCACAGGTAATTTCAGCATCTAGCAACACCACGCACTTCGATCTCGAAAAGTCCGATTTCTGGTCAACGTTTCAAGCCAAAGTCTCTCCATCATGCTTTGTCACTCCGACCTGCCCGGAAGAGGTTGCACAAGTTTTAGAGATACTCAAAGATACCCAATGTCAATTCGCGGTCAAATCTGGAGGTCATGCGGCTTTTTCAGGAGCGAGTAATATCGATGGCGGCGTGACGATCCTTCTCAAAGAGCTCAATACGCTTGAGCTTGACCAGGATGCTGGTATCGTGAAAGTCGGAACTGGAAACCTCTGGATTGATGTCTACGAGTATCTCACACCCAAAAAGTTGTCAGTTGTAGGTGGTAGAGTGACGGGTATCGGTGTAGGCGGCTTGGTTCTTGGAGGCGGAATTAGCTTCTTCAGTGGAAAGTATGGATGGGCCTGTGATGGTGTGAGGAATTATGAAGTTGTCGTTGCTGGTGGTGAGATCTTACAGGTCAACCAGGCCTCATATCCGGATCTGTATTGGTCGCTGAGAGGTGGTGGAAACAACTTCGGCATCGTGACGAGAATGGATTTAGAAGTGTTTGAGCAAGGCGACTTGTGGGGCGGAAGTAGGTTATTGCCTTGGACTGTCAAAGAGGAGGTGATCGAAGCGTTGTATGGCTTTGGCCAGCGGCAGTCGAGTAAGAACGAGGAAGAGGTCGACGTGGATGCCAGTATCTGGGCGGCTTTCGGATATGCCCAGCAACCTCAGCCCGGAAAGTTCATTTCGATCGAGCCTGTGTATGCGAAGCCTGTTGTGAACCCGCCGGTCTTTGCGAACTTCACGAGACTCGAGCCTGTTTTGATGAGTACGACCAAGATCAGAAATTTGACCGACATCTCAAAGGAATTGAATCAAAGCAACCCAAATGGCCTCCGGGAGACATATTGGTCGCACAACTTCATTCTGACGAAGGAAGTCATGAGCAAATGCTTGGGTATCTTTGAAGAAGAGCTGGAATCCATCAAGGATGTGGAAGGAATCGTGCCTGTGATGCTCTTTCAGCCACTCACTACAGCTGTGATCGGACACTTTGCAAGAAACGGTGGGAATGCTCTGGGAATCACCGACAAGGATGGTTCTTTGCTGTTGATGTCTGTTCCGATAATGTGGTCGGACTCAAGTCGAGATGAGGAGGTTTTGGCGTTTGCTAGGACTGTCGTGGACAAATGTGTTGAAGAAAGTCGTAAGCTCGGGGCGTTTCATCCATACATCTATCAGAACTACGCAGCGAAAGAGCAGATGGTGTTCGAGAGTTATGGTGAGGCGAAGCTGGAGAGATTGAGAGGTGTGAGCAGAAAGTATGACCCGGAAGATGTGTTCCAGCGATTGCAGCCGGGATATCATAAGCTGTGGTGAAGTAAGCAATCTTGAGCATTGCTGCTGGTCCAGGTAGAGTCAACTGCTGCAGATATATCATCATATCGCCCCATTTCGCCTCAAAGTGCTCCAAAGTATCGATGCTGTTCACGTTTGGAGCTACATAAACAACTGAAATTTCGCCCTTCTTCACGAATAGTGAGCTCTCAAGCTTTCAAGAGCTCCTGTGGTCTAGTGCAAGTATACCCGAGCTACTGTACTGTATAGGCGAATATGCGTCTAACTGTGTACCAGGGTATGACGTGTCCTTCACAACTTTCGCACCGCTCCCACGGTGTGTGCACGGACAAGGTGTGTATCTTCTGCGGCTGTCAATCCGTATCAATTCTGACTGGGACGAAGGTCCCGGGTTCGATCCGTAAGTCAAAATCTCCTCTTGAGGCTGTGCCGCTGGGTCCTGACTGGTGCTATAGCCGGCGGGAGTACGATTCATCTGCGGATGAGATTGTAAATTATTCTTTTTTTTCTTTCATTTCTTTTGGGCTTTTCCAAGCTTCAGCAATCGTTCTTGGCCGTGGAGAGCTTCAGCAGAGTCCGAATATCGGCGGAAGAGCTTGTCTGGGTCTGGTGACTTGCGAGAGAAGAGCTGAAGTGGAGTCGGAATGCAAGCTTTTTGGCACGTGGAAAGGGTCAAAGGCTTGGCATTGACTTCCGAACGCCGCTCCATCACCGCCTGTCGCTCTCACCAGACAGCAGCTTCCATGGAGATCTACAATCCGTCGCCGTCACGAGCGGCGAAGTCATGGACCAACAGATCCACTGCGATAACTATGAGGTTTTGAAAATACCGGCTTTCCCGCACGGCAGCCGCTTGGGAAAGATGGCAGAGCATCCATGCCAAGTCTCGTCTATGGAACACGGCATCAGCAGAGGACGGCCTGCTTTCATTCTTCGTGGTTGTGTCGTCTACATGGCACAATCACCAGAGCGACGGCTTTCCGCTTTTCGTCTTCCGTCAATTGCCGCCGACTACGCGAGGCTGATGCAGATTCCATCTTCAGCTCTGCTGCTTCCCTTGCTCAGGCTGGGCATGCTGCATACATGCTATCGCGCTCAACGCATACCGCATTGTCTCGGTTCGCCTCCGAGATTCATGCTATCTCCATGCTTCAAGCAATGCTGTTGACCATCGCCGAGCTTTCGTCCGAATACATGCAGCAAGCAACGCCGCTCAAACACCGGCGAAGTGCTATGGAGCTGGCAAACGCCAGATATCCTTGGTCATTGAGGTGACTGTTCGGGTCGTGTTCGGGACGAACAGCCTTCAGCAGGTACCGATGTGGTCGTCTAACTAGTCTGATCCACTTACCGCACGCAGGTCGACCACCGGTCTGCTTTCAACAACAAAATTTCTCACACTCGCCGCACTTCTGCGTCACCGACACGGGGCAATGCCATTCCTTCGACCGTGAAAGGGCCTTTTGCGACCAATGCGCCTGGAGTCGAACTCCACGATATCCACCTTGACGAGACACTGTCGCGCCGCGTGACCATTCGAATAGTCGTGCTCGTGAAAGAACAATCCGTATCATGATATCTCCAGTGGAGTGCAATATAGACGTCCCCGCGGGCAAGATTATGTGGGCGCCCACATAGCACAAAAGCGCTCGGACGAAGCGTGAGAGTGGGTAACTTCAGCATGAGTCTGCATAGGCAAGAGTTCGGCGTTTTGTCGAGAGCGAATGTGGTGAGTATATATTCAGCTTATCGGGTGCCAACCTTTTGCGAAGCTCTCTCTTGCGTCTCGTCTTTCTTGGCCTTTCCCACGTGTCTGGACGACCGACTAAGCGCCGACAAGATGGAACTTCGAGGTTCTAAGCTGGAGCTCGCGCAGACACTGTTGGTGGTTCTGCCAGCATTCATTCTGTTCGGCTACAATCAATCTGGTGTCGGAGGCCTTCTCAGCGTTGAGAGTTGGGTAGAAACATTTCCGCAGATTGACACAATCAATACGACAGGGTCGCAGAAGGAGAACAACAGTACTGTGCAGGTGAGGATCTGTGGATACCATTGACTGTGGAGCAAGTCTAACCTCATTGAAGGGTGTGATTGTAGCAACTTGCACCTTGGGCGCTCTGTTCGGAAGTCTTGCGTGTTCCTGGATTGGCGATCCTCTCGGTCGTCGAAAGACTATCTTTATCGGGGGATGGTTCACATTTGTGGGTGAGGTGTTGCAGTGCACCAGTTTCCACCTCGCACAATTCACTGTCGGACGCTTCATTCTTGGCCTGGGGGTTGGAGCTTTGTCTACTACTGTGCCTGTATGGCAATCGGAATGCAGCAGAGCGAAGAATCGAGGACAGCACGTTGTCATTGATGGCCTCTTCATTTGTGTGGGCTATGTGCTACAGGCGTGGATCAATTTGGGCTTCTTCCAGATCAAGGACTCTTCTTTGTCATGGCGAATGCCGCTGGCGTTTCCATGCCTCGTATCGCTGGTGCTCTTAGCATCTGTCTACCTCATTCCTGAGAGTCCGAGATGGCTCGCTGGCAAAGGTCGCAACGAACAAGCCCGCACAAGTCTGTCCCGATTTAGAGATCGACCCTCGGACGGCTTTGAGGTGTCGAACGAACTGGCAGCGATCGAACTCACATTGGAGGAAACCACCAGCGCTGTTCGAAAGCGCGACTTGTTCAAGATGGGCGAAGACAAAACGTTCTACCGCTTCATGCTCTGTCTTATCTTGCAATTCTTCCAGCAATGGTGTGGCAGCAATTTGGTAAGCTCGCCACGATTTCTGCAGAAGGTGCCGTGTGGGCTGACAGTATCTTGCAGATCTCATCCTACAGCACCACGATCTTCGAGCAAGGCCTTGGTCTGGACAGCCAAACAGCTCGCATCTTGTCAGGAGGATGTTTGACTTGGAAATTTTTGTCCTCGTTCGTAGCCTTCTTCACTATCGATCGATTTGGTAAGGACTCCAGCATTCCGAATGGAAAAAATTGCTGACCTTCTCGAAGGACGCCGCAAGTTGTTTCTCTTCAGCGGAACTGGCATGTCGTTGTGCATGACCGCATTGGCCATCACAAACAGTATGCCATTGAGCAACAAGGCCGCACAATACGCATCTGTGTTCTTCGTTTTCTTCTTCAACTTCTTCGTTCCGATCGGCTTTCTGGGATGCAACTACCTATACGTGACGGAGATCGCACCTTCGCGGCTACGAATGCCGATGACATCTTTCTCGACGGCGAATCACTGGCTTTGGTGAGGATTGAATGCATTGGTGACGAGAGCATGCCGCTGACGAGCAACAGGAACTTTGCCGTTCTGATGATCACGCCAGTCGCGATCGATTCGCTTGGCTACCAGTACTACATTGTGTTTGCCGTGCTTGGTGGTTGCATCCCGCTTCTCGTCTTCTTCCTATACCCTGAGACCATGGGAAGATCTTTGGAACAGATGGTGAGTATATGGTGTTGGACGAAGTGCTTCGAGGGACTAGACTGACTTTTTTCGCAGGACGAGTTATTCAGAGAGGGGAAGTCAATTCCAGCGATCGTTAGAACCTCGCTCAAAGCACCGCCGAACGACTTAGAGCAACTCACCAAGCAAGCTGAACGTAAGGAGTACGAGAATTCCATCCAGATCGAAGAGAAGTCATGAGGTGGATAGACGATACGCTTGGAATGACTACATGATTGTTATGACAACCAAGAAACCACGAAGCGTGATCAATGGCTATCCGCTGCTACCATCGCGCTGCTTTGCCTTTCGGTTACGACACTCAGGCAAAGAGTCTGTGACAGTTTGTGAACATTGCTTTCTACGTCTATCTCAGTGCTACACCATGTCATAATCTCCCCCTCGGCCGGTATGAATGCCGCCACTGACAAGTATATCTGCTCCAGTAACATAAGTGGCAGCATCGCTAAGGAAGAAGATGGCAGCAGGCGAAACCTCATCTGGCTGGCCAATTCGGCCCATTGGTGGTGCAGTCTGCATCAAGTCACCAGCGGCCTTGGTCGTATGTTCTCTAGCACCTCTGGTCTGATTTGTCTCGATGAAAGCAGGACTGATGGAGTTGACTCGAATACCCTTTGGCGCAAGCTCTGCAGAAAGAACCTTGGACAACATCTTCACACCACCCTTCGATACGTTGTAGCCGGCCATCCGATATCCTGGAAGATTGACGTGTGCGGTTATGCTAGCAATGAAGACAATGCTACCGCCTGTGCCTTGCTTCTGAAGTTGCTTGACGGCTAGCTGTGCTGCGAAGAAAGAACCCATGGCCTGCGAGTACGTCAGTAAACATGGGCTGTGCAACCGCAGGTCGAACACATACATTGACTTGGAGCACTTTTTCGACTTCCTCCCACTTTTGATCAACAAATGGCTTGTCAATGGCAATGCCGGCAGCAGTCACGATGCCATCAATCTTGCCTAATGACTGTACTGCCTTCTCGAATGCAGCTGTCAAAGACTTCTCATCGCTGACATCTGCCTGGAAATAGTCTGCCTTCACACCGAACTGCTTTGCCAAGCCGTACACATCTTCGAGCGGCTCACTCCTAAGATCGAGTACTGCCACATTTGCTCCAGATTCTGCAATGTCCTTTGTGATACAGTAACCTGGTCTCCATCAGCCTCGCTTCATATTCGATATATATTGCACGAGCCTTACCGATACCCATAGCACCTCCCGTCACAACATATGACTTGCCCTTAAGGCTGAATTTCGAAGTAATACTCTTTGCTGCCATTGTGTCTATTGCGCCTTCCAGAAAGATTGATGTTACCAACCTCAGAATCTCGAGTTTTCTGCAGTCCTCTTTCACTCGACCAGATGCAAATATGAGCAGATACGCCGGAATCGATGCCGCTGTACGGAATGCCTAATGTCTTCGCCGACTAATGCTGAGTCTGTTTCTCTTAGTCGATTTTGCCACACGGATCAGTACCCTGATTCTCGAGTTCTGATAAGAGAGCCTCCTCGCTACTTCTCCCTCTGGTGTTTCGACAGATTCGACAAGCAGTATCCTCTGCAGTAAGGCTGTCGTCTTCACGAAGGTCACGGTCCGAGCCCCAACAGGAACTTGGAGCTCACGACGAAGGAAGGCAGCAACCACCGACTCTCTTGGCACTGCACGAACACCATCTTTATCCGAGTTTACCGGGTTGAAACGACGGTCGGACGGGTTGGTCGACTTGGTTCCAGGGACCACAGGACGAGAAGATGGAGACGAACAAGTAGCGTGTGCGGGGTGCACCAGAAATGCGGCCGGACCGCGCACTCTTCAGTGAAGATGTGGGTCCAGAACGAGTGCACTGATCGACAACCGAGATAGCGACGACGCGAACGCAACTCCAATTCAGCTGCGGTGGCGGCGGTAATGGCGGTATACATGTCTCTTATCAGTAAGAGTAGGAGTATACCCGTTAATGAACCTTTTCACGACGGCATTGGGTCGTGTGCGCTGAGTAGATATCAAGGACGCCAGCACCAGAAAGAAGCATCCCATTTCTCCTGAGAAACGCACTTCTAATATCACTTTTGCAACATATGCGTAGAAAGTGACACCACAATGGCTGCCGAGAAGCATGATATGGTCGTCATTGGAGCCGGTACGTTGTCACGCAATCATCCCAACACGTTCTCGGACTCAACATACTGATGACCAATGTTTTCCAGGTTGGTTCGGACTGGCTGCCGCGAAGACGTACATAGAGCTTCACCCGACTGAAGACATCATTGTCCTGGAAGCCGAGAGCAGTTGTGGCGGCACATGGAGTGAGAACAGGCTCTACCCAGGACTAAAATCGAACAACTTGCACGGCAGCTATGAGTATCCCGACTGTCCCATGGTGCCGGAGAACTACGGCATCACACACGATGATCATATTCCTGGACGAGTACTCCATCGCTACCTGACTGATTTCGCAAAGAAGTTTGGCGTCTTCAGCAGGACGAGATTCAACACCAGAGTCGAGTCATTAGAGCCTACCTCGGATGGTGGCTGGAAGATCGAGACCACTGCGGGCGAAAAGCAGAGCACTGTCTACAGCAAGAAAGTCATAGTATCTACTGGACTGACTTCGCAACCCAATTTCCCACAATATCCTGGAGCAGAGACATTCAAAGCACCATATTTCCATGCCAAGGACTTCTGCCGGCGAGGTGACACAATCAAAACAGCAAAGAAGGCTGTGGTTGTTGGTGGTGCCAAGTCTGCCATGGATGTGGCGTTCGCATATGCAGACCAGGGTGTAGAGGTCGATATGGTGATCAGACCTTCCGGCAACGGCCCAGTCTGGATCTCATATCCATATGTCATGGGCGGCAAGAGATTAGAGAAGCTCCTTCATGTCCGATGGATGACTTGGTTCTCACCGTGCCCTTGGGGCGGTGAGGATGGTTGGAAGTGGCCAAGACGATTCCTTCACGGTACTGCTATCGGAAGATTCTTAGTCGACAAGTTTTGGGGCGGTTTGAGTGGAGAAGTCGTAACAGCAAATGGCTACGACTCACATCCTGAGCTACAAAAGCTCAAGCCATGGCAGCCAGCCTTCTGGATTGGCTCTGGCCTCAGCATTCACAACTACGATCGCGATTTCTTCGATATGGTCAAGCGAGGCGAGATCCGGATACATCACGCTGACGTCGAACGCTTGACTGATCACACCGTCCACCTCACCGACGGCACGGATCTCGAAGCCGACGTCCTGGTCTGCTCAACTGGCTGGAAGAAAGAGCCGTCTGTCCGATTCCTCAACTTCGGCACAGCAGGCATCGGTCTCAAGCAAACTCCTACCGAACAAGCCAAGCTGGTCACTCAATACGACGAAGAAATCCTCACTCAATTTCCAAGACTTCGAGCCCAACCACCTCTCAACTTCAAGCCAAAGAACGATCCCTTCCGCCTCTACAGATTCATGGTCCCACCAGCACGTATCAACGACCGAAACATCGCTTTCGCCGGTATGGTCTCCTCCGTCTCAACAGCTATTTGCGCCAGCGTACAAGGTCTCTGGATTTCTGCTTTCCTCGATGGCCGCCTCTCACGACTACCCACTTCCGATGAAGACATCACAAAGGAGATCATGACACATACTCAATGGGGCAAGTGGAGGTACCCAACTGGCTACGGCGCCAGCTTACCTGATTTCGTCTTCGATGCGATTCCATATACCGATTTGATGGTGAAAGATCTTGGTCTGAATCCGAACAGGAAACAGGGCTGGGCTGATGTTACGGAACCGTATGGACCACCTGATTATAAGGGATTGATTGATGAGTGGAGTCAGAGTAAGCCGCAGGTGAAAGCATGAAGATGAAGAAAGGACTCTCGTTTTCCATGAGCTCGATTGATTAGTGCTGTATGTTATTTAGCGATTGGTGTAGTTAGAGCCTAAAGACGTTAAGATTTCTTCAAAATTTTGCCAACGTGTCTTCCTCAAGCGCGTAGTGTTAATCGAACGTCAACTTCGCAAGCGACTTGATCAAGAATCGTCCAAATACCATGACTCTCCAATGTGGCTACCCATCTCCTAGACCAAGCCATTGACTTGGGATAGATGAAAGGCAACAGACCCACATCATGGGCTGAGTCGGTTGTGAATGTCGAGAAGAAGTGCAAGATGACCACGGAACGATGACATTGCCTTGCTCATTTGGAGCACGAAGGGCCGAGCACAGGCTGCTTGCATGTGATCCGCCGTGCAAGTAAGTTTCATGTGAGCTTTGTTGGGATATGGACCACCCATCATCATATGCAAATGCTACGTTTTGATTGCTCGCTCGTGCCATAATCATAATCTACATCGTGCGCTTAACGGATCGCTTGTCTTTAGAATGATGCATTAAATCTCCTTCGCCTTGAAATCAAACATCTTGTTCGATTCAACACCATTCTTGTCCCTCATCTTCTCCACGGTATCAGTGCCTGCTACAGGCAAAATGACCTCAAAATTCTTGCTCGCGGGCACACCATTGCCATTGACATGTCCATTTGTGTGTCCATTCGTCTTTGGTGGATCAACAGCTAAAGGCAGGGTTTCCGGCAGCAAGCCGATCTGCCTCAAAGCCGTAGCTTGGTCCCAGCTAATATGCTCGTGGTACAAACGATCACCTCGAATGTTGACCACGGCCATCATTGGAATCTCAACTTTACGGTAGGTAGGTGGCACACCTGGGAAGAGCCAATCGGGTGTCTTGTCGTGGGTAAATTTGTAAATGAACTCATCGACGACTCTGTCGACGCCAACTGTTCGACTGATGAGTTCGAGCTCGGTATCGTCAGGATTGCTAAAGATGAAGTGGTCTCGGTAGAAGTTTGTTAGATTCTTACGTCCAATACCACCAGTAAGAGTCGGAATGTGGTTAACATAAGGTTCTTCTACCATTGTGGCCATCGTGTTCTCGACACTTCGATTCTCGAATTCGTAGTATGTGTGCTCGTCCCAAAGGAGTTCCAGATCAAAGTATGGTCCGTTCATCCTTTGCTTCAAAAAGGTGAGGTTCCTGGTATGTGATACAGCCTCGGTCGCGTAGTGGAAGTCCTTGTAGAATGGTACTGCGAATTGGCCATTCTCTATCGATGCGTATTCGTAGATCTTGCTATCTGGTGTCGATCTGAGTTTTGTGTCTGATTTGCCGGTCAAGTGATATATGGTTGGAATCGATGTTGACGCCGCCAAACGCGCATGCTGCGATGCCTCTGCATAAATCGCAGCAACGACGATGCGGTCCTTGAGTGTTTCCAGAGCTGAAGCAGACTTCAAGAAGAGGTCAGGATCGTAGCAGACGAGGCCAATTTTCTCTTTTGGCTCGCACTCGTGACATTGGCTCAACTTCGCAACTGCCATCTTCAACGCACTCGAACCAGCATGAGGTCGAATCTCAGCAACGCAGTAACCCTCTTCCGCCCACTTCATACGAAGGCCAGGAATGCCATCCTCGATCTCAAGCGGCGTCTCTGAGTCGTTGTAGGGAGCGAGCACAATCAAGCCAGGTCCAGTACCCTTGCGTGACAGAGGTCGTACAATCGTCACGCCTTCTGCGACTTTCTCGGGCTTCATGGGCGCAATGGGCTGGGGAGGCCCGGATCCATATGCGAATTCTGGCATTTTGTGTTCCGCGAAGCTTTCAATCTTGACTTCGAGTAGGAGGTCACTATGCGGTATGCTTGCTTGTTTCCAGATCGTCACTGACTGCTCCGGTGAATATGAGAAGTGGTTCTCGAAGGCTCGAATGTAAATGTTTAGTAGAAAAATCAGACACTTCAATTACAGTCAGGATGTTGCCCGCGTGAGGTTCAGATAAGGCACTATTCCTTCAAGCAAGGATGCGTCCAGTGGTGATATCTGGTATGCAGGCGAGCTGGCTTACAAGCTGACCAAAATCGAAGCGTCAATGGCTCCGGCCAGAGCTGTTGCCACAATTGTGTGCCTGACCGGCCGAGGAAGATTGGGTCGAGGGTGCGATAGCCGATCGTGGAGAAGAAGCCGGGAGAAGGGTCATCTCAGTCCGGATATACGTCGGGTAATGCACCTACTTGACCTGAGCATCAGTGCCCTCACGACCCTACAAGATCTAGCATAGATAAGGCGACAGCAGTGAGCCGAATCCTGCTCTGGCATTTTTGTTTCCGAGGAGCCGAACGATCAGGCTGAGGCGAGTCAGCTGGCAACCACCATAGCGAAGTGACCTTGGTGCTTTAGCCGAAGATGTGAAGGTGAAGCACAGGCAAGGGCTAGCACTACCATGCGAGATGGACGCTTTCTGCATCGCTGTCGTCTTTCTAACACGAGACTATAACTTGCCTTCTCATGGAGGCTGGCCCCTCGTTATCGAAGGAGAATGGACGATGCTCAGGAGGAACTGCATGCAGGATAGATATGCCATTGCTTGATGAGGGTCGAAGGAAGATATGGATCTTTTTGCATACCGAAGCTATTCAAAGCAGTCGAAATGTATATGGGTGCATCATTTATACACATCTTTCAAGAGTGGACAAGCGAGAACGATAGCGAAGGAGTAGTTGGTTATGGTGTTGTAAAAGGAGAAGTAGCAGCGAAAGTGCAATGTGAATATGATTGGCCGTGGAAGCTCGGACGTTCTTTTCGTGGTTCGCGTGCCGCGTGAACGCGTCGCAAACATCGTGACATCCCACTTACACACACGCTCACTTTCGCAAACGAACAACATCAACATACTATTGCTGAAGTCAGCACGATTGCCGTGCCGCGCCATAGCAGGCGCTTCAAGCCAAGATGTTCATCAAGCAGATCATCATCCAGGGCTTCAAGTCGTACAAGGACCAGACCGTTATCGAACCCTTCTCGCCCAAGCACAATGTCATCGTCGGTCGCAATGGCTCAGGCAAGAGCAACTTCTTCGCCGCCATTCGTTTCGTGCTCAGCGACAAGTACACTCAGCTCAGTCGCGAAGATCGCCAAGGTCTGCTGCACGAAGGCGCGGGCTCGGCGGTGATGAGCGCGTATGTCGAGATCATCTTCGACAACAGCGATGATCGCTTTCCCACCAACACCCCGGAAGTCGTCCTCCGACGCACCATTGGTCAAAAGAAGGACGAATACAGCTTGAACCGCAAGAATACTACCAAGCAGGAAGTCATGAACATTCTGGAGAGCGCAGGCTTCAGTCGCAGCAACCCATACTACATTGTCCCGCAAGGTCGTGTCACAGCAATCACCAACATGAAGGATCACGAGCGCCTGACCATGTTGAAGACTGTGGCCGGTACCGAAGTGTACGAGAACAGGAGGTCCGAATCGCAGAAGATCATGGACGAGACGGGCCTGAAGCGTGCCAAGATTGATGACCTGCTTGATGGCATACGCACGCGCTTGGGCGAGCTTGAGGAAGAGAAGGAAGAGTTGCGTGCGTTCCAAGACAAGGATCGCGAACGCCGTTGCTTGGAGTATACAATTCAGCACAAAGATCAGGAGGCACTCGAAGAGCTGATTGCCGAGATCGACGACCGACGCGATGGGGGCGTAGAGCAGAATGAGGAGAATCGCGATGCACTGAAACAGGCCGAGCAACAGCTGGACGACGTTGACGCACAGATTGCAAGTCTTGAGCAACAGATGCGACTCCTCTCTCAGGAACAGGCACAGTATAAAGAGGAGCGTGTTGAAGCTTCCCGGACGAAAGCGCAGATCGAATCGAACCTGTCGGGCATGCAGGACAATCTTGCAGCCACTCAGCAGGCACAGAAAGAGAGGGCAAATGAGCTGCAAAACGTCCAAAATGAGATCAAACAGCGCGAAATGGAGATGGCTCAGCTGATACCACAGTTCAATGCCAAGCGCGAGCAGGAACGAGCTCTAAAACGCCAGATCAACGATTTGACGAGCACTATGCAGCGCCTCTACGCCAAGCAAGGGCGTGTCAGTCAATATCGTACCAAGAAGGAGCGCGACGATTTCTTGAAGAAGCAAATTTCTGAGATCAATGAATCTCTCGCTACTCGAAAAGCCATCTCAATGCAAGCGCAAGAGGACATCACCGAGCTAGAGTCGCAGATTTCCCAGCTCGAGACAGACATCGCTGAGCTGCGTCATCGCATTGACAATCGGGGCGATGAGCAGCAGAATATCTCTGCGGAACTTCAGAAAATCAAGGATGAGCACGAGCAATTTGTCGACCAGCGGAAAGAACTCTGGCGTGAAGAGGCTAAGTTAGATTCCGTGATTGCCAATGCCCGTCAGGAATACGACAAAGCCGAGCGATTCCTCAGCCACATGATGGACCAGAATACTGCGCGTGGTCTTGCTTCTGTGCGACGAATTGTCCAACGAGAGGGCATTGAAGGCGCATATGGACCCCTTGGCGAGCTGTTCACATGTAAAGACCAATACAAGACAGCTGTGGAAGTCACCGCAGGCGCGTCCCTGTTTCATTACGTCGTCGACACAGACGAGACTGCAGAAAAGATCATCAAGACCCTGCAACAGGAGAGAGGTGGACGTATCACGTTCACACCACTCAACAGGATTAAAATCAAGCCTGTCGAGGTCCCCAAAGCTAGCGATGCATTGCCATTGCTCAGCAAACTCAGATACGACCAACGCTTCGAGCAGGCTATGCAACAAGTATTCGGAAAGACCATTGTGTGCCCAAACCTGCAGGTCGCTGCACAGTACGCTCGGAGTCATGCCGTGAGCGCCATCACCCCAGATGGCGATCGCTCGGACAAGAAAGGTGCTTTGACTGGAGGTTTTCATGATACTCGCAGCTCCCGCATGGACGGTATGAAGAGATTTACTGAAGCTCGTGAGGAGCTTGAGCAAGTCACTGGCCGAAAGGAGGAAATCCGTCACGAGCTGCAGAAGATCGATCAAAAGGTCACAAAGGCCAAGAGCAGTCTTCAGAAGATTGAGCAGAAGCGTGTCCAGATGGAAGGTGGATATGGTCCGCTCAGAGAGGAGCTTCGGCGAAAAGAATATGAGCTGCAGCACCGACGTGACGAACTTGACCGCAAGATTCAAGCCCGCGAGAACGTGGACAGCCTGTTGAACGATCTGAGCAACCAACTTGATGGCTACCAATCTGAGTTGCAGACTGACTTTAAGAAAGCTCTCAGCAATCAGGAGGAGGGCGAGCTGGAGGCTGTCACAGCTCAGCTGCCAGACTTGAAGAAGCAGTACAACCAACTTCATGGCGAAACGACCGGAATGGAAGCACAGAAGAGAAACCTCGATGATCTTCTCACCGTCAATCTAAAGCCTCGCCTCGACGAGTTGCAGAGTATAGACCTAGAGGCCGGTATCGCTGGAGACGGCAGTAGCAGCGCAAGAGTCAAGGATCTCAAGAACGATCTCAAGCGCATCGAGAAGAGTCTGGCGAATATTGATGCCAAGCTCGGCGAGATCGAGGAATCTATGGAAAGCGCTATGGAGCAGCGAACCGCCGCAGAAGCCGCACGAACAAGCAAGAAAGCCGATGTGGACAAGCTTGAGTCTGCAATCCGCAACCATGCCAGGAGCATCGAAAAAGGCGCTCAGAAGCGGCAAGGTTATGCGACCCGTCTCGCGGACGTGCAGACGCAAATTCGAAACTTGGGTGTACTTCCAGATGCAGCCTTCACTGCGCAGTACACCAAGATGAGCAATGACACTGCGACCAAGAAGCTTCACAAGGTGCAAGAGTCTCTCAAGAAATATGGCCATGTCAACAAGAAGGCGTTTGAGCAATATACGCAGTTCGAGAAACAGCGCGAGCAGCTTGAGCAGCGTCGCAAGGAGCTTGACAGCAGCGATTCCAGCATTCGCGATCTGATCGACGTTCTCGACCAGCGTAAGGATGAGGCGATTCAGCGCACGTTCAAACAGGTCAGCAAGGAATTCGCAGATATCTTTGAACGTCTTGTCCCCGCAGGCAAGGGTCGTCTAATCATTCAACGCCGCAGCGACATGCATGCTAATGGCAATGGCGCTGCCGACGGTGAGAGTGAAGACGAAGAACGACGGTCTGGTGTCGACAACTACATCGGAATCGGCATTTCGGTCTCATTCAACAGCAAGCACGACGAGCAACAACGCATTCAGCAGCTGTCTGGTGGACAGAAGTCCCTGTGCGCTTTGGCACTCGTCTTCGCCATTCAGGCTTCTGATCCAGCACCCTTCTATCTATTCGACGAGATTGATGCCAACCTGGACGCACAGTATCGTACTGCTGTCGCTGAGCTTCTTAAGCAGAGCAGTCAGACAGGACAGTTCATTTGCACGACGTTCAGGCCGGAGATGCTGCACGTCGCAGAGAAGTGCTACGGTGTCAGCTACCTCAACAAGGCCAGTGCTATCGACGTTGTGAGTCGAGATCAGGCCCTCAGTTTCGTGGAGGGGCAGATCGCTGGCAAGTAGGTAAGAAGGAGGAAGACGATACCCAAGTATTATTGCTCTTTGAGACGCATACAAAATTCGATGCATTCGAAGACATTACATTTGCTAGATACCGAACGACCATGTACAAATACGAATGCGAAGTGATGAGAACGACATCCGCGATATCTCCATTCTACGGCTCCAAGTGACGTCTCAGACGGCCCACGAGAGCTCTCGCGCGTTCAAACTCTACACGATCTCGAATCATGACTTCATCAACGAAAATGTTCAAATAGCTAAGTAGAAAGCCATGTCCATTCGCCTGCTTGAAACTGCCTTGTCTACTGCCAAATCTGATTCGCAATGCCATACTTCCAAATCCACCTCATCCGCGGCGTCCGCTCCGAATCAGAAATCCGTAAACTCGCAGACGTCGTACAACAATGTTCTCTCGATCATTTCAATGCTCCACCTAAAGATCGCTATCAAGTCCACCTTCCCTTTCCCTTTCCATCCCTCCATTCCCTTCCTAACTTTTGCCTTCTTAGATCATAACTCAACACGACCCCGACGAACTCATTTGCGAAGATACAGAGCTTGGCTTCACGAGAACAGATAAACTTGTTTTTATTCAGATTTTTCAACAAGGGAGGGATGCGAAGACGAAACAGAAACTTTATGCTGCGCTTGCGGAGAGATTGAAGGAGGAGTGTGGGGTCGAGGGAAGTGATTTGATTGTTACTGTCTCCAGAAATGAGAAGGAGAATTGGAGTTTTGGGATGGGTAGGGCGCAGTTTTTGACGGGGGAGTTGCCGAAGAAGTCAGAGGGATGGAGGTGCTGTTGCGATGGCAGTCGCTTGATGCGTGTGTTGAGCATGTCGGGACAATGATGGGTTAATTAGCATCAATATCTGAAGCCTTCTCAAGCAATCATTCTTGGCTCAATTGGCGGAGGCTTGTAAGTCATCTTGACAGATGCTTAGTCTAGTTCGGGGTTTCACTTCATCTGATCAGACCAAGGTACGTCTTGGTTTTCAGTAACGGTGACGACGGATTGCCATTGAGCCAAGGGCGATTGCTTTTGCATCTGGAACCATAGATATATTGCCATGCTCAGTATCACAGACCATCTAGATCCTAGTAGTATGGCAACCTCGACCTCGGATCAGGATTCCATTCCTCATTCTCCATACTGACTCTGAGCTCTTCCATCAATGGCAATATCTCCTGCATGTACGCTTCCTCATCCATGATGCACTTCGCCGGTTTTGCTTCAAGCGTGAACGACTGTGCGACTTCATCGTAACTCCAGGTCCACCACGTCTTCTCAGGATTTGTTGGAGTCTTATCATATCTTTCCAAATGATCGATCTTCAAAATCAGTCCGATCAAACGATTGTACCATGTCTTGAAACTGCCTTTCACCAATGCTACGTTACGAACGAATGTGAATTTCTTGACGCCAGTGAGCGAGCGCAGAAGGTGGACGATATCCGCTGTGAAGTCAAAGAGATAGTGCCAGTTGCTCGACCTTCGAAGAACGATTGTAAGGTTGTCTAGACTCAGATTTTTGATGCCAAACGGATGTTGGTCCCAACCGTGGAGTTGTCTGAAGTGTCTCGCATCGGCGACGAATGATATCGATCGAATTGCTTCAATTTGCTTTGGATGGAGGGTGGCTATTCGTTCGGGGATCTTGAAGAAGAGGTTCGACACGGTAAAGTTGGTGCGACTAAGGGCGAGCAGACTGCTGTCTTGGTAGAACTGCTTGCATACGAGAAGAGGAGCAAGAAGGCTACTGGCGCTGTAGTCTTCGTTGTGGAAGATGCCTCCCAGGAGTCCCTGTCCAAGGAAACATTTGGCTTGAAGATTGGGGTCGAAGACATGCTCTAGGATAGCTGATCTTATCTCGGCTGGGAGTGACAGGAAGGTCACTTGCTGACCAGGCTTCGCAGACTGGTCCATTGGTGTTGTCTCTTTCAGCGTGTCCTCTCCTGGCTCTACGGCACAGGCAGGACTCTTCTTGCTGGTAAGAGAGGATAGGAGAGCGGTCAATGTACCTCGGGGTTGTCCTTGAGCTTCGATCTTATCTGATGATCTTGCAGAGTGGGGTCCAGCCCGATCTCGGAAGCTGTGAGCTCCATGCTTGCGAAGCTTGTTCGGGACGCGCTTAGTCGCGTCTTTGTAGTCGTTGCTGAGAGTCCTGGCCATCGTGCTCACAATATCTCATTGCCTCGTCAGTAAGGTCTGCAGATTGACTGTGTCAATGCTAGATCAGCCATGAAATAGTATCCGGCTTTCGGGCTGTTCACGAGCTCATCTTACCGGTCATCATCGGATCCCGAACTTCTTACAGATACCTACCGAACGTTTCGCTCCAGTCAGCAGGACCGAGATATGCCTGCTGAGTTACCTGCGCTTACCGTTGCGAACACGGCTTTGTGGAGACAGTGGTTGCTGAGTGAACATGCAGCATCCAGCGGAGTCTGGCTCACGCTCGCAAAGAAGGGCACCACGAATCCGACCAACCTAACATGGCAGCAAGCCATTGAGGAAGCCATGTGCTTTGGCTGGATCGATGGTCAGGCACGGAAACTGAATGAGACTACCTACTCACAGCGCTTTCAGCCAAGGGCCAAAAAGAGCATGTGGTCGAAGCGTAATGTGGGCATTGTTGCCCGTCTGGAGAGCGAAGGTCGGATGCAAGAAGCAGGAAGGGCTGCTGTGGAAGCTGCAAAATCTGATGGCCGATGGGACGCAGCGTATACAGGCTCTGCAGAGGCTGAAGCACCAGAGGACTTTCTCGCTGAGCTTGCGAAGGTGCCTTCTGCCCAGGCTACATGGGACGGGTTAAACAAGCAGAATAGATATGCCATCTACTTTCGACTCAATGCCTTGAAAACACCGGCTGGAAGGCAGAAGCGTATCGCGGCTTTTGTAGATATGCTGGCTAAAGGCGATACGCCTATGCCGCAGAAGAAGTCCGAGAAACCCAGGAGTGAGCGCACAAAGGTCGTCGCAAAAGTGACACGGCCCGTTGAAACAAATCGACAGACACGATCATCCAGGCAGAAGAGACCAGAATAGCAAGACTGAGGAGTGAACCAGAATCTGTGCCCGCTCTCCTTCCTTTAAGCATATGTGTGCATCGATTCTCCGGTTGTTTGATGCGGCCTTGGCTCCATTGTGTATGGTCTTGGTCCTGGTCGAGCGGTGTGGTATGCACTAGTAGCTGCGACTCTTTTTTGCTTGTCTTGGTAGGTGCAATCAGGCCACATTCATAAGTCTCTAAAACCTCACTCTTCAGGCTGGACAAACACTATCCACGCTTTCCTCAGTCGGCTCCTGCTTCACTTTTCTGCATGGTATATTCGTTGAAATGTCTGTATACTCGGCTCCAGGAAAGGCCAGTCCAGCCGGAGAGGTGAACGCGAAAATATTGCAACAGCCACAGTTCCAGAAGCACGTTTCTGCATGCGACCCCAGTCGGCCAATGGAGGCGGCGCGGCGACCAGGGCCCTTGCATTTTGCCAGAGTTTCCGGGGGCAGATCTGGCTTTAATTAGCGGTCGGCGACAGCGGCTCGAAGCTACTACAAGAGCTTGGTGTAAATTTTGTTGAAGAGAGCTTGCCTCATGCGTTGATCAGCAGCTCAACAACAAGTAAGCTGAGAATGAGAACACGAGTCTGGTCGGACTGAGTGAAGAAGGGGAAGACCGTGGCGAGGTCAAGATCTTCATCTTCTACTTATCTCCCACATCCCAAGAAAAACTGCGTGGGTGCACTGTGGACCTTTTGTCGTCATTCATGTGAGACCCTGAGTGCGAAGAGAACACCGACCGTCTCCCTTCTTCACTCGAGTCTTGTGTTTGCGTCACAAGCCAATCCGACCCATCACAAGCTCTTCCGTCACAAGCGGCTTCTTCTCAGACCATTTTCTGTGCACATTGTTTACTCGGAAGAACAACCATCTTATTTACATCAACCATTGAGCTCCACCTAAGCTCGCTATTGCCTGATACTCACCACACCGCACATCAGAATGTTCAAGCACAACATCCTCAGACAGCTCTCAAGAGCCTCGACAACTGCTGCCCGACCGCCAACCGCCGCAGCCCTCACTCGACAGGCGACTCGAGGTATTCGCGTCACTCCTCGAGCAAGAAGCGATGATGAGGTGAAGGACAAGCACGATGAGTACTCGACCTCTGGCAAGCGTGGTGCCTTCGAACATGAAGGTCAATTCTCGCGAACAGATAACACCATCAAGGTGGAGTACCCAGAAGAGGAGGACCTGCCCAGCTCGCGCCCAATTCAGGGCCGTGGTGGTTACCACTTCAAGCGTACGCTGGCGACCTTCAGCTTGGAGGACCGCGTGGGTGTTGTAACGGGAGGTGCCAGAGGTCTCGGGCTTGTCATGTCCCAGGCATTGGTCATCAGCGGTGCTGATGTTGCCATTGTCGATTTGAACAGTAAGTATGTTGTTCTCTCCAATCTGTTCCTGATATCTGACAAGGTTTGCAGAGGAGGAAGGTGAGAAGCAAGCTCAGTTGCTTATGGAGACTTTCAAGAAGGAGAACCCGGGAGCTACCAAGGTTCCAAAGGTTACGGCACACTTCTGCGATGTTTCTTCTCCAGACTCCGTAAACCAGGCAATGGACGAGATCATCAAGGATCACGGCAAGGTCGACCACCTAGTCACCTCTGCTGGATTCACCGAAAACTTCGATGCCATTGAATACCCTCATGACCGCATGCAGAAGCTGTGGGGCGTCAACGTGGACGGAACTTATATTTGGTCCTGCACTGTCGCCAAGCACCTCATGGCACGGAAAGCTACTGGAAGCGTGGTCATGATTGGTAGCATGTCTGGCGCCATTGTGAACGTTCCACAGCCGCAAGCGCCATACAACGCTGCAAAGGCTGCTGTGCGACATCTTGCCAGCTCGCTCGCTGTTGAGTGGGCGCATGCAGGTATCCGGGTGAACTGCATTTCGCCAGGTTACATGCTCACTGCACTGTAAGTCTAACTTTACACACAGCATGATTTGCAGACACTGACACTTTTGTAGCACCAAGAAGATCCTTGACGACAACCCGGAACTCGCCCAGAAGTGGACTAGCCTTATCCCACAGGGTAAGATGGGACGTCCAGAAGATCTGATGGGCGCGGTCACCTTCCTCCTTTCAGACGCAGCTGGTTACGTGACCGGTGCTGATCTCCGTGTGGACGGTGGCTACACTGTCACATAAGCGACAGAAGAGACGAAAAAGCGTTGCATTTGCATTGAGCGGGAAGAGCTTGTCACAACAAGATTAGCCTCCGAGGCGAGTAGAGGCCGAGCGGCTGGACGACTAGAGGATACGGCGCTTGGGAGTTCTGCGAAATTATGGATAGTCCAACTCGTGCTTCTCCCGCAGAGCACGCGTTCTGTTTCGAATAGAGTGTACTATGTGCGAGATCAACCAGACCTTCCAGTTCCGTGGTTCCATTTCGGGCTGGACTGAACTTCACATAACTTGCTAAAGTCTCCACAGATCACACCTGAAGCTTTTCAACGCCTTCTGCCACTCGTTCAGCAGCTCCCTCATCCTCATCACCATACGCCACGCCCTCGCAACTCCCTTCGCAATCGAACTTCACGCCCAAAATCTGCTTCGATACCCACTCCGCCGTCCTCGCATGCAGACTCGGCTCCCGCTCCCCACCATCCTCATCAATGCCTGGAAACACCTCACTCCTACCCTTTGCAAGAGCCTGGAAAATCACAAGCTGATCACGCATATGCTCGTCCACCCACCCTCCAGATTTCCACTCCTGCACAAGATCCTTGGTCACGGAATCTGCCATCTCAGCAGCAGCTTCATTATGATTACCAATCCTCTTATTATACAACCAGTCTCGAGCAAGAACATAAGAGCCTTTAGGAGCTTCTGAATGTGGGATGTTGGCGATGAGGATGAAGTACATTCTCTTGTCGTTTTGAGAGTCTTCGTGTTGGATTGCCAGGTTTCCTTGACCGAGTGGGAAATGGGTGGCTGTCAAGTGGATGTTGATATACTTTTTGAGGGAGTTGGTGAAGTGTTGGTGGCAGGAGATCGGGCCTATGAAAATTGCGCGGAGGGAGGAGGGGTTTGACGGGGTTGAAGAGATTGGTTTTGAGGGTCGGTATCTGAATGCTGGGAGTACGGGTGATGGTCGAGGTGGGATTTCGAGCGTGAAGTTTCCTATGCTGAAACCGCCGTGGGACCAGCCACGTTTGCCGAGCGTTGCTGTGATTTCTGGGAAGCCGAGTCGGGATAGTGTTGGTAGGAGGACGTGTTTGATGTATTCGAAGGATGGTGACCCGGAGACGTTTGTGCCGCCGCTTAGTCGGAGGTGGATTGGAAGTTGGCTGGGTAAGGGTGAGAAGAGGATGAATGGTAGTATGGCTTGGAGGGCAAGTCCTGTGCTCCCAGCTGTGCCGATATCGAGGCGGCATTCATAGACTTGTCGGCCATCTGGAAGGGTCTTCTTGGTGAATGCTGGTGATGGCTCTCCTGTGGCTTTTTCAGGAGTGAAGAGCAGGGTCTTGCTGCCTTTGCCTGCTCCCGACAATTGAGCATTGGTTGCACGTCCAAGCCATTGGACACAGGCAAGATGTTGCGCTTTGAGGCCGCCTCCTCCTGATCGATTGCCTCTGATGTGCTCGACCCTGACAGGGATTCCGGTAAGTGCAGATAGACAGAATGCGATTCGAATCAGCTGGCCTCCACCTTCCAATGTTCTGCCGTCCAGCTCTATCGAGTCGTGGTGCTTTCGTTTGCCCATGATTGTTCTTGAATTTTCTTGGTTCTAGAATTGAAATTAGAGCTACCTTCGGTGTAAATGGGATTCATTGATATGGAGCTGGTAATACGAAATTCATTCAATGCGACTTCAAGACTGTTTGTAAGACAGTTCGAGGCTGTGGAGGCGCTACCCGTGACTCACTTCCTAATGTAGAAATGGCGGTGGTACAATTCAGTTCATCTCGAGAAGCACTGCCGCCTTGCTACATCTTGAGCTGTTTTGCACATGTCAGTGTTTGTGCCTTGTCATAAGACCTACAATGTGAGTTATGAAGATGCCGAGGTCGCTTGTGCTACTGAGAGCTGGAATACGTCTGACGGAGACAGTTTCAGCCGCTGGAACAGACATCGGGCGTGAAAGTGAAATTTGTCGCAAGATCTAAAGAAAAGATCAACAGGAACACCAACACGCTTCCAACCTTGTGCTCGGAGTAGCTGTTCCTTCTGTCGGTAGTTCTGTACAAGGTAACAGGTAGTTGTCAGACCTGCTCGGCTTCTCGCTTGTGAAGAAATCTAGATGGTCGGGCGAAATGACAAGCATGCTGCTCCTCAAACTTGGGCGAAACAAGAAACGAAACTGTGATGAGTCCCAACACCATGACGCAGAGCACTGCAGAGTCCGTGATGAAAAGGCTGGTGCGGTTGGGTAGGAGTCGCGATGAAGACCGATGAAACTGGGGTCACCTTGCTCGGCGGCACGCAGTGGCAGAGCACGCAGCCTAACGGGAGACGTAGTTCTTCCGCCTTCCCACGGACCGTCCAGCCTTCGGATGCGAAGTCTGTTCTTTTGTTGCTGTGTTGTTCGAGGCAAAATAGAGTTCAGTATGATCACGGTTTGGGCTTGATGGATCGGTGTAAGCTGGCGTGACCCTGTCTTGGCCGCGTTGAGATGAGAAAATATGCCACAGCTCACAGTCTATGCATGGAGCAATTGATGCCCAGTCGCTCGGTGAGCGCGAAAAAAGGACTGTTGCAGCGGTGGCAGCGTGGTGCCTCCGGTTCTCTTGGGGCGCCGTGGGTGGTCTCAATCTGCAACATTACATCACAAGTCTGCAGTGGAAGTCCATCCTGCTTTACGACGAGCACATCCTAGTCGGTCACCTCACGCTAGGTTTGCTTGCGTTGACACGATTACTCTGTGGAAACACTCGTCGCAGCGGCTGCTGGCGTGCTTTGCTTCACATCGCGCACATGGCCTTTGTGTAGCCATTGCCATCTGCTTTCACTTGAGCTTTTACCACTGCCGAGACAGCTGCGGTTGAGAGAGAGGGCAGCTACAGTTGAGCAGCTGATTGTCAGGTCGGCCTCTCTGCGACACAACACGGCAGCTGGCAACTGCCTTGCCTTGTCCACCGCCTGGTCGGGCCTGGTCTTGCTGCTGCTGTCTGAGAAGCAGATCTGTCCTCCATCTCGATCTGGCTGCTGCATGCACATCTCACGGACTCATTCACTTTCGCATCATTTATCAGGACCACTGTTGAGTCAGAATGTCTCGACACCCCCGCGAGTATCCGGTTGCAGACCGATATGAGGAGCGAGAAAGTGACTTCTACCGACGACCACGGAGAGACCGAGATTATGACGACCTAGAAGTTGATATCACCCGCACCGAACACCGCGAGCCCCGCCGAGCGGAGACGATCCTCAAGGAGAGGGACTCAGAAGTTGCCAGCCGCCGCGGACCTCGTCAGCCCGATTTCCTACGAGAAGACTATGGCAAGTCTAGCACTGCGGGGCAATTGGTCGTGCGCGAGGAGCGCGAGGAGGATGTTTATACAAGTGCCCCACGCAGGCGAAGGAGCGTTGAGACTGTCAGATCGCGTGCACCACCTGAGAGAGTGGAAGAAGATAAATTCGTCTTCCGCGAACGCGAGAGGTCTGATCGTGGACCGCCCTACCCATCTTCCAGGCGTAGCGAGCTAGATGAGGAGGTCATCTACAGAGAGCGTACACGATCACGGCCACCTCCCCCTCGCGAGGAGCATTCCGAGGAGAAAATTGATATTAGCATCACTCGGAATGACAGGGAAAGCCGTCCACCACCTGAGAGTCGTCCCCCGCCAGCTCGCAGCGAGGCTCCCATCGAAGAGATTCGCTTTCGAAGAGGCGGTGGTGATCGCCCCAGCCCTCCTCGAACAGTGGTTGAGAAGACCGAAATAGACATCCGTGAGCGCGATCGCAGCGCCGCGCCAGCACGCTCTCGAGTCGAACGAGAAGAGATTGATATTCGAGAACGTCGATCGCCAGCTCCCCCACCGCCTCGCAGTGAGGTCGATAGGGAGGAAATAATATTCCGTGAGCGTGTGCGATCACCTCCTACTCGGGGCCGCGAAGTCTTTAAGGAAGAAATCGACATCCGTGAGGAACGCAGTGCACCACCGCCTCGCCAACGTTCAATGAGCCGTGGAGCGCTGGTCGCAAGGAAGGAAGAAGAATGGGTCGTGCGTAGACCCAGGACTCCTCCACCGCGAGATTACGAGAAAGAAGAAATTATCATTCGCCGACAGAAAGAGAGAACGCCTTCACCTGAGCCAGAGCCTCCTCGCGAGCCAACACCAGAACCTCCACCACCTCCACCACCGGAGCCAATCTATCGACCACCAATCATTCAAGAGGTCATCACTCACCATAGACACATCGACCATGGCGTGGAGCGAGCGCGCTCACCAACGCCGCCACCAGCACCTGCTCCACCAAGTCCTCCACCTGCCAAGGAGAGCAGAGAGGACAACCTAGAAATTGAGATTCGTCGCAAAGGCACGCGAAATGGAAAGGCGTACGAAGAAGACATTACGTTCGAAAGAGACTCATGGGATCGAGATGACCGCCAAGTCTCGCGACGTAGATCTATCAGCATCGACCGCAAGCGATCAGTAAGTGTTAGCACTCGCAGGCGTTCTCCCTCACCGGTCCGCACTGTGAGTCGACGATATGACGACGAAATGGAGGCTGAGGCAGAATACTACAATCGCAAAATCGCTTCTCGAGCATACCCTGGTGAGGCTCTCCACGGCGCAACTCGTGACTGGGGTCTTGTCGACGTACCTCCGGGCACCAATCGCGTGCGAATGGATGGAGTTGGAGGCGGCGCTCAGGAGATCACCTGGCAACACTACAATGGTGAGCGACGAGGCAAATTCATCTCAGGTGATCGTGTGTACGAATCAGACTTCGGCAATGGGTACTCTTCGCCACCGCCTCTTCCACCTCCAGCACCAGCACCGCCACGAGAACGCACGGAGACGAAGGAGGAGATTAAGATCACTCACGAGCATCGCTCTGGTGGCGGTGGACGACCGCGTCCGCGCAACAAGATGTGGACTGAGGTCACGAAAGACTTGGTCATCAAAGAAGCTATCGAGGAGATGGGTTACGAGTGTGAGGAGACGGACGAGCATTTCTATGTCATGGAATATCTCAAATACGTAAGTTCTGCTCCCCATTAGCTTCTAGTGGTCTTACTAACAATTCTGTAGGAGGACGTTCTGCGTCTAGTAGAAATCACCGAAGAGATCAAGAAGGAACGCCGCGATCGCATACGCGAGATACAGTGGGAGCGGGAAGAGTCGGAGCGTCTGCCAAAGATGCTGCCAGCTCCACCACCCATTCCAGCGCCGCCAAGATCCAAATATGACGAGCGAATTTACGAACGCGAGTATATCTACGACCGTGATGGACGCCGATACCGTTAGAGACATCGTCGCAGCGACGGTTGCGGGGAGTGAGATGCATAGCGAAGCTTGGAGTGGTCTTCTTGCAAAGGTGCGGATAGGATAGCATATGCTCTTGGAATTTCAGATACCATAGCGACAACCTGGGAATGAATGATAGAGACAGGCAAGACGACGGACTACTCAGCAGGCCTACGACTTTACGAAAACAACCAAGCATGGAGCGGCATTTTGGGGGCGCTGAATTTTCAGGGCATTCTCTGGTTAGCAAGCGTGATTGTGATTTAGCGTGTTCTCATTCTTGAGTATACGTACACTTCTTACTATACACATGCATGTCTCTTGGTCTTCTGATATCTTCATGTGCTCTTGTTGCACATAGCCGAGATCACATGATTCTTGGCATTCGCAGAGATTTCAACACCTGTTCTTAAGCAATATTAGATAGACAAGAAGCAATACAATTATTCACTTATTTAGTTTGACGCTCCTAATAATGTAGTATTACGTAATGTAATCAACTGCGCTAAGCGTAATAGTTATAAGCCTAGATTTATCTATTTCTTAGAAGCTTCCTTAGTAT
>AWYD02000881.1:0-74900 GCA_000504365.2 Pseudocercospora pini-densiflorae CBS 125139
CCCGAGATTCTCGATCTCCCAAATTCTCGGAAAACAAGAAAATTAAGACAAAAGAAAGTGAATGTAGAGAGGATTCGGGGACATTTACTCGCCATTATGTCACGTGAAATCTTAGCATTTTGGTATACTCAGTCAGTCAGTCCTTAAGTCAAAATGCTCGTTAACCCAGTCAGTTAGTCAGTTATGCTATGGACTCAGTCTGACTGACATTTTGACCCAGTCAGTCGACTGACTGACTGATGCGGACACTGTTGATGAGGTGTAGCATATCTGTCATGAAGAGTGTGTGTATATCGAGCTTTCGAATGAGAATTCCTGCCAAGAGCCCGGCCAAGGTGAATCATTGTTTTCGGTCTGTGCTCCGCAGCACCCGTTTCGTTTGTTCTGGCTTTGTCACCCTTGCGATTGTAGTCTTCCTGGATTTGCTCGCCTTCTGCGGCTTCAATGGCTTCTCTGGCTCGCCCTTAGCCAATCTCGGATCCGGGAAAAGAATCTTGAAGCCAGCGTCGATGGCGAGTTTCCTAATGTTGTCGTAGAAATACAGATTAGATTCGTCTTCCCAGTAACGCGCGATCATGTAGAAGAAGATGGGCCGGTAGCTGTGATCTAATCAGCGAGGCCATCTCCGGACTCAAAGGAGAGCTCCTACTGTTCGGCAAAACCTTTTGAAAATTGTTCAGCCACCCAAATCGAGGCAGGTCTTGAGCAGGCAATTTTCCCGACGTCTTCCCACTCCGCAGTACCCTTTATGAGGGATTCCACGTCTGGAGCCAAGACTTGCTTACCAGTGGGGTGCGGACCATTCAGCGAGCTTCTGTGTTCGCAGGTATGCGAAGCATATGCCAACATGTTTGCCCAGCCCTTACCTTCGCCACCCCTTGGCTCTAGTGCTTCCTCATAACGAGGAAATATCACTGTGGCGAGAATCTTTGGGTGCGTCAAGAGAAGCGATGCAAGTCTTTCAGGCAGAAGCGGACATTAGCCTCATTGTTGCTATATTGGACTTATGCTTGATTTCCATACTTCTCAATTTTGGCACGAGTCGGCAGGCCTTTGTGGCGGGTAGAAGGAATCATGAACTCCAGCCACGGTCTTTGCGTGTGGGCGTAGACCGAGCCATCAGAGATATCGGTCCAATGTGTACAGAATGGCGAGCCTGCAGAAATCCATCAGCACATGTATACAATCGATCGCTGAATGTGCATATATACTCATTGTGGTCATTAGGCCCAATTCGTTCAACCGACACAAGTCTGGAACAATTAGGAGGGACTCGTCTTCTAGTGGAACATTGTTCTGCCTTGGTCAGCTCTTAATGCAACTTGTTGACCAGAGAGCCCGAGTGGCGTACGTGAGGGGTGCATGTTACTTCGCCGTGGAGAAAGTCCAGGTTCAGCTTGAAAAATGTTTCAAGATCGTGGAGAGGCACTGATTCCCATGCCTTCATATCTGCTCTCCTCTTCGCACAAGTGACACATGCGCAGTCTTTGTCATATGCTGCGAATTCCTTATGCACTTCTTGAAAGCTCGGGGTCAGGTGGTCTTGAGCACATGCCAGGACAGTGTCAATAACGGAAAAGTTCATATCCCATCTCACAGCGGTGCACTGCAGTATATGTTAGCTCAATCATGACTTTTACTCATGATGTACGAACAAGCACGAAGATCGGAAGGCACTTTATATACCACGTAGGCATATCCTCTGTCCCGCTCACCATGTCTGGGTATTCTCGTATCGAAGCTTCACGGTGCCCTAGCAAATTGAGACCATTAACACTAGTGTCTCCAACCAATTGTAGCGTACGGCATTTCTTTGTGGTGATTTGCATCGAGAACTCCAAACGGCTGAAGGAATGAGGTTGAGCACTTCACTCGCTCTTCAGCCAATTGGAGCATTATTCTCGATGTCGTCAGGCTTGCTTGGTGCAAAGGACTTACAGGAAGCAGCAGCCAGAAGCCCTTTACTTTTCGCTTTCCGAGACTCATACATAGACCCTCCATTACCTGGGAATGAGCTTTCGTGTCGATAGCATTGAAAGGCTTCATGCCATTGCACGCACCCGTTGGCGTTGTACTGCGGGTACGCAATTACGGTGAACAGGTTGGGGTTTTTCAATAGCGCTTTGCAAAAGCGTTCGGTGCCTTGGTATGGACTGCCTTGAACATCTTGCTTCGGAACCTGGAAATCGAGATACTCAATTTGACGCTCTTCGATCCAGCTTCGCGAGGACTCAGAAGCTTTTATGTGAGGTTCTCCCATCGGCTGACTATTGGTTGTGAATATTCCGAAATTGTGCAAGCGCAGGAGTTGCTTCACCAAACCAGTAGTTTCGTCGAAGATGCCACCAAGGTGATAAAGGGAACTTGGCAAATTAGCGTTGCATAGCACATAACCTTCGTAAGGCACTCACATATCGATCTCGCGCCTTAGGAAAGCTCGGTTGAGTCGGAAAAGGGTGTCGATGTCGGGAGCCGTCAGCCATTTCTCGCGGCCAATCCTCTTCTGCGCACACCCTTTGCACTTGCAACCAGACTTGAGGCCATCACGAGGTCCATGCAGCTCTTTCATCGTACCGGACTGTGCGTGCGCTATGCTTAGATTGGCGCGAAGTGTTAGTTCTAATAGCTGTGGACGAAAGTGAAGAAGTACAAGGTGTCTGTTGTCCCGAGGAATGCATTCGACAGGCTGGAAGCATTCCAGCAGGACAGCCCTATGTACCTCAAGACTGACTGTCTCTATCGTGCTAGGAGCTACTGAGATACTAGGCATTGATCTCGCGGCGTACAACATCTCCACCTCTTTCAAGTATACGCACGTGTAGATCATTATACGTCTTGCAGTATTAGTTCATGCTCTTGTCGTGCGCGATCGTCGGCACGCCCGGCGACCATATGCGATCTGTCGCCTGATGTCTTTACACTGGTTATAGGTCCGCGGTATGCATAGTATGCGAAGGCGAAGGAAGTGGACCTCTCTCGGATCATGGTGGAAGCACGGCGGATCAGAAGGAAGACTGAAGCATGGCTGGCATCTACCGTCAGTACAGCGCTTGGCCGATGTTGAGACAGTGATGATTAGTGCGCCAAAGACGCGTGCGTGAAGCGTGAAAGTGAAGCCTGGGAGAGTTTTGCCAAGACTCCTCCCTCCTCCTTCTGGACCTGAGACCATAGCAAGCAAAGATTATGCTATCCCGAGTACAAAGACACATGCTTCGACGTTAGAAACGCATATTAGATGGTGTCTTCAAAATGGCAAGACATTGAATATCAGACCGCCTTCTGAGATCCACCGCATGACAACGGTCCTCGATGCCCAGCTACAGACTCAGGGATGGCGGAACACATCAAGAGCGAGGATGCCAAAAGACTCGTAGAGCAAGGCTACGACCAAATAGCACCAGCTTACTTTGGCTTCATCACCAAGCTTCCTTCACCGAACATTGCCTGGACAGAAAAATTATTGGCTGGTTTGCACTCAGCTTCCAATGTCGATGTTCTCGAGCTGGGCTGTGGAAATGGCATGCCATGTACAGCTCATCTTGCGCCACGCGTCAGACACATCACAGCGACTGACATCTCCTTGGCCCAGATAGACCTGGCGAAAAAGAATTTGGCTGTGCACGGAAATGTCACCTTCCTACAGAGAGATATGTTGGCGCTGGACTTTGAGCCTGGAAGCTTTGGCGCGATAATGGCACTGTACTCTCTCCAGCATCTCACACCCAGTGAGCAGCCATTAATACTATCGAAGATTCACTCCTGGCTGGCACCTGGAGGAGTGCTGCTCGTCAATTTCGACCCCGAAGAACAGGCAGGCACTATTATGGACGACTGGCTTGGAGCGCGAATGTACCACAGCAGCCACGGGGCTCAGAAGAGCTTGCAAATGACTCGTGATGCTGGCTTCGAGGTCATAGACTCGGAAGTCGTTAGTGTTGTTGACGGCAAGAAGACTGTCCCATTCCTCTGGATCTTGGCAAGAAAGTCGTCTCTTCACCCAGATTGAAGCCTTTCGCACAAATCGTTCAACCTTCATGGCGCAGTGCAGCCGACTATCCAGCGGCCATTGATACTGCAGTCACTCATGAAATCGCTAGAATTGGCGGTTCTATCAATTTGAAGCCTTTTCTACATGAATTGCGGCGCCGCTCTTTTCGACGATCGAGTCTCCACGCTCGAGCTTGCCAGCGTGGATCATGTCTTGAACATCAGATCTTATCTTTTCCTCTTCGGTTGGATATGCATGCCGCCACATCGTCCACAGAGGCTTTTGGAAGAGATCGTCCTGAAATGCGGTGATACGCAGGTCAGCATGTGGCTCAAAACGAAGGTTATCTGTCGTTGCATCCTTACCATACTCTCGATAGACCGACCCTTGAGCTCAGGCAGACAGAAGTACACAAAGACCACACCGCCGTATGTCAACATGGCGTATAGCAGGAAGGTTCCCCTTGGCGAACGTCAGCGAAGGCAATACTCTCGGAGTCAGCGAGTCACTTACCAGCCCATCTCCGTAAGCATGATTGGCGTCGCTTTGGTGATACCATAGTCAACGATCCAGTTGACGAAGAAGCAGAAGGACATGCAGAAAGCTCGTATCCTGGTCGGGAAGATCTCAGCAGCCACCACATAGCATGCAACCGAGTGCCCGAAGCTCCAGCCAAATGCGTAAAGGTAAATGAAGACGATGCCCACAATCCCGCCAGCTGGAGTGCCTCCGACCGTATCCTCACTTGCATTCCCGCCAGCAAAGCGGATATACAATGCCAAGTACAACATTGCAGTTGCTTGAATAGTAGCGCCGATAAGGAGCGGTAGACGACGACCGATGCGACTGGCGGATGCATTAGTGACAACACGCAGACCTCGAACGGGCGGACTCACTCAACAAGGTATCCCACGTAAAATATCGTCGTTACCAGTTTCACGATACCGTAGACACCCTGGACACAGTTAGCAACAGACGCCTGGAAGGGACAGCATGTAGGCCCACTTACGGTGGTCAAAAGTGTATTGCTGTTGCCTTTCACTCCGATCAGCTTGAAGATGCCTGTAAAATGATTAGCGGCGGCCTGGAGAGACTTTTTGTGATCAATACTTGGGGCATAATAGTTCAAGCTATCCGTTCCGGTGAATTTGTGGAAGAGGAACAGCATGACCGCCAGGAAGAAACGCTGGGCATTGCTTTTGTTGGTGAAGATATCCTGGATAATGATCCAGACATTGTGACCTCGGTGAGCCTTCCAAGAATCAGCTTATTGACCAAGATCTCTTCCGAATAGTTGTCCTCTCACCTCTTGCTCGAATCGCACTTGCGCTTCAATCTCCTGGTACTCTGTTTGGATATAGGGATGATCTGCAGGCAGCTTTCGCAGAGCGGTGAGGTTCTTCAGGCCCTGCTCCGACTTGCCGCGATTTATCAGATATCTGGGAGTCTCTGGGATGAATGGAATCATCAGACACATCATCGCTCCGGGGATCAGTTGTATGCCCATCGCAAGCCTCCATTGAGTGTCGTTGTGCTCCGCATTGTGCCAGAGGCTGACACAGTAATTGATCCAGAACGCAAGTGCCAAGCTAAGGATAATCATGAGGTTATAGGTAGCGGTCATCGAACCACGGACGCTCTTGGGTGCGTTTTCTGCCAGAAATTGTGGACTCAACATCGATGAAGCACCGACACCCATTCCGCCAATAAATCTGCCGGCGAGGAGTACGTCGTAGTCGGCTATCATTTGCATAACGGCACCAACGAGAAAGACGATATCCCAGAGAAATACAGACCACTTGCGACCGAGGAAGTCTGCTGTCGGCCAAGCGCAGAGGGCACCAGCTGATCCCTTCACGATGGTATCAGCGTCAACTCGGTTCGAAAGCTACAGGCTCTGAAAGACTTACTCCAGCCGCAAGCATAGCGGCAATTGTACCCTTCGAGCGATCAGTTCACGATATCAAGTGGTGCTTCGAATCAACCTACGCTTCGCTTGTCCAGCGCCTCTTGCGACAAGCCACTGAGTCCAAATGCATTCTCGAACGACGGGAGTGTGAGTATGCCGCCAATGTTGCCAGAATCGAATCCATAGAAGCAACCAGCCCAGGCCAGAGTGATCAGCAAGTACAGCAGTCGACCATTGAAGATCTGCTTGGGATCTGTTTTTGCATCCTTGGACACCCAAATACTCGTGCCGCCTGCCATCGTGCTCAACTGCTATCCAAGACTGCAAGCCAAGTTGTCGAACTGCTTGGAACCTCGTGGCAAAAGAGACCAAGAAAGCTTGAGGGCATCGACGGCGCAAGGCCAAGATATAAGAAGTGCCGCGATGTGGAAACACTCACTCCGCATCTCCAGACCACCACCCCAGAGTACTAAAGTGTGGAGAAGTGCCATGCTCATGAGACCGGAGAAAGCGTTCCGACTAGACACGCGGCAACGACCGAGTCGCATGATCCTGCGGACACTTTCCCGCCTCAACATTCTACCGTTCGGCTGAAGTCCGCCGAGATAAGTAGTACAACACAAATGGTCTGTGTAAGTGTTGTCCGCTTTAGGCTACATGCCTAGCAATTCAATCAGTCAGGACAACCATCAATACCACTTTTGCGAAAATGGGCAGCTACGGAGAAGTTTTACCAGACTTTGAAAATTTCAGTCTGACCACCAAGTCACATCCGTTGCAGCATGCAGAATGCTTCATACCAGCAGCAACGCCACAGTGCCATGCTTCAAATTTGTTGATCCTGGATAACGGGGACATGCTCTGTGTCTGGTTCGGAGGAACACAAGAAGGCAAACCTGACATCAGTATCTACCTGTCTCGAAAACCATCAAATTCCACGTCCTGGTCAAAAGCTGAGCGAGTCACATTCGATACCACACGAAGCGAACAGAATCCAGTGCTGTTCCAGACTCCATCTGGCGAGCTTTGGCTTCTATGCACATCTCAGAACCTTGGCGATCAAGACTCAGCTATCGTCAAGAAGCAGGTCTCCCACGATCGTGGAATCTCATGGAGCGCACCTGAGATCCTCTTTCCAGAATCTGGCACTTTTATTCGACAACCAGTCGTCATCCTCGAAGACGGGACTTGGATCGTACCAACTTTCAAATGCCGTTCAGAACCAGGAACACGATGGGTTGGCAACGATGATATATCCGCTATTCGGATCTCTCAGGATGAAGGCAAGACCTGGACTGAGAAGGAAGTTCCGAACAGTTTTGGAGCCGTGCATATGGAGATCAGACAGCTTAAAGACAAGACCTACTTGGCTTTATACCGCAGTCGATGGGCCGACTTCATCCACAAATCCACGTCTCCAAACGGCATAGATTGGTCTGAACCCGTTCCGACTACCCTTCCCAACCCTAACGCTGGAATCTGTTTCGATGTCCTCCCATCTGGTCGCGTCCTGGCTGTCTACAATCATTCTTCAAGATTAAACGCTCAAGGCCGTCGAGAAGGGTTGTACGATGATATCGCAGCCGCGGACGATGTGAGGAAGAATCAAGCTAGTAAACACGCTGGTAAGGAAGCTTTTTGGGGAGCCCCAAGAGCTCCACTATGTCTTGCTTGGAGTGATGATGCTGGTGTGTCGTGGAAGCATAGGATTTTGGAGGAAGGGGATGGATATTGTATGACGAATAATAGTGAGCAGAAGTTGAATCGTGAGCTTTCGTATCCGAGTATGGTGCTGGATGAGGATGGATTGGTGCATATTGCTTTTACGTTTTGGAGGCAGGGGATTAAGTATGTGCAGCTTCGTCCTGAGGTGATAGATCAGCCATAGAGAAGTTCGAATGACAAGGGTTAGATGTACGCTGCGAAACCTCCCACATCCGCCATTCAATTGCTTCGAAGCCTTTCCTGGTCGGAATCATGCTCGAAGAGGTAGTGTGTGGCTTGATCCAGGTTTCACTACTACATATAATCCTCTATGTAGTCCCTAAATGCCTGTTCCAAAGGCACATCATCCTGGAAGCCCAGCTTCTTCGCTCGCGTCGTATCAAACTCCGCGGGCCACGATCCAACAATCTTAGCCACCTTCTCATCGTATTCCTCCTTCACCAGATCTATCGCCTTTTGTCCACCGACACCCTGAAGTCCTTCGAGCATCTGCTGGACGGTGACCGTCTTTCCTGGGAGGTTGATGATGCGGCTACCCCCATCAAATCGTTCTTCAGGAATATCCTTAGCAGCGACCAGGTTTCTTATCACTGTACGAGACGAGCAGACCCAGGCCTTGAGATCCCTCTTCACCGGCAAAGTACCCGTCTCTCCATTCAAAGGCTCTCGAATAATACCCGAAAAGAAAGACGATGCTGCACCAGTGGGCCTACCAGGTCTCACAATGATAGTCGGCAGCCTGACGATTCGAGCATCCAACAGACCGCGCCGCGAGAAGTCGTTCAGAAGGGTCTCCACGATCGATTTCTCAGCACCATACGAGGACTGTGGTAAAGGCATGGTCTTCTCCGTGACAACCTCTCCATCTTTGGCAGGTCCAAAGACAGCAAGACTTGAAGGAAAGATGATGCGAATTGGATTTGCTCGCTTTTGTCTGCGAATGACGTCCGTGATGTAGCGCATGGAATCAATGTTGACTCGTAATCCGAGCTCCAGATCTGCTTCGGCTTGACCAGACATGATGCCATGGAGGAGGTATAGATGGGTTAATTCGGGCTTGATGATTTGCTCGCATGTCTGAGGAGATGTCAAGTCGGCGGCAAAGCTTTCGATGTTGATGCTTGAGGTAGTGTTCGCATTGGTTGGAGTCTTTGGTGTTGTTACGTCTGTCAAGGTGATCTTTTCGATAGATTGATCGTTGAGCAGAGCAGATGCTAGGGCTTGGCCAATGAAACCTCCAGCGCCAGTGATGAGGATGTTTGCTTTACTATCCCTCATGCTATCCATCTTGACGAAGACCGAGTCCTTTCACTGCTCCAGGCTGCCCAAATAGCGTTCAGAGCTCGCCTAAGCCACCCTTATGAGGCCCTTGTCTGGATACTCAGAGGCTGGCAAGGCACGTGAACGGTATGTATGCACTCGGATTTTGCCGATCTCTCTCGTTGACGGCATCCGGTGTGAGACACAAGATGAATGTTCAGACCCATGAGAACGCTGTACACCTCTACGTCATCGCGGAGACAGCTTCCGAGCTGCCACGGAGCTCGTTCGGTGCGGAAGCTGCGCAAGAAGTGCTTGGGAATGAATGGAGAACTTTTGATGCTTTCGATGTGCCGATTGAGCTTCTTTACATGGCCTGTGGAGCTACTGACTGATACGGCTCCTCAAGATAATGCATCTCAGCTGCGGTCAAATCAATACCCAGCGCCTCGGAAACGGCTTCGATCCTTGAGATGCTGTTCAACCCGACTATTGGACAGGCATTCTTGTGCAGGAGCCATGCCAAAGCCAGGCTTGACATCGAGCAGTGCTTGCTCTTGGCCAGCTTCTCGACTCTGCCCACAATTATGTCATTCTGATCACTTTGGAACCATTTAGCGGTCTTCACATCCTTCTTGCTTCGATCTGTCTGCTCCGACCACGCTCGAGTGAGAAGTCCTCTGGCAACCGGTGACCACGGTATGAGCCCAACACCCTCGGCCTCGCAGAATGGGATCATCTCTCGTTCTTCTTCGCGATACAGTAGATTGTATAACCCAGACATGCTGGTAAATGTGGTCCAGTTGTGCATCCTCGCTGTATATTGAAGGCGGGCAAATTGCCAGCAGTACATGCTCGAAGCGCCAATGTAATGTACTTTCCCCATTTTCACGAGGTCATGCAGAGCTTCCATGACCTCCTCAGGGCGCGTGTCTTTGTCAAGACGATGGAGTTGCAGTACATCGACGTAAGAAGTGCCGAGCCGGCGTAAGGAGCCTTCTACAGCCTCGAAAATGTGCTTCCTGCTCAGTCCCATCTGATTGACCAGCTCTCCGTCGTTTGATGCTGGTTGTGGCCTTCGACCGGAACCTTCGAGAACAGGATAGTAAAGCTTTGTCATGATCACGACCTAAAAAACGAAGGGTACGAGGGTCAGCGTGCGTCCCAAAAACAATAGACGGTGTGCGCTCCAAAAGCAAGGGCTGAGAATAGCGCGCCATGCCTGAGACGGCGACCGCAGCTGCTGTCACCCGGCGGAGTTATGCCTGGCATCCGTCACACCCATCGATATACTGACCTTGCTTCGTGGTATATCGTAGACTCTTAGAGCCTTGCCAATGATACTTTCCGATTCTCCATTCGAGTAGCTGTTCGCTGTCTCCCAAGTGTTGATGCCCCGATCATAAGCTTTCTTCAACAACGGGAGTGCCTGCTCTTCAGGTAAGATCCATGGACTGCCTTCCCAATTTGGATTACCAAAAGTCATGCATCCAAGAATCAAGCGAGAGACTTTCAATCCACTGTTTCCGAGCCTTTGATATTGCATAGGTCGCAGTGAGCTGGCCTTCGATCCTTTTGCCCAGCTCGCCACTAAGTCCCTGAGCGTATCTCTTTCACCAACGTTGCCAGGAAACACAACGTATGGCAAGTCTGGGAATTTAGAGGTAGATTCACAACATTGCCAGAGCGGAACGCCTGCGGCTGCTTGGCCTCGTATACTTGCTCGCCTGAACATTAGGCCTTTAGTAGCGGCATCAGAGCTTGTTATTCCTCCCTTTGCAATGATGTAGCGTGGCCGAGAGATCAAAAAGCGAAGGAAGGACACGAGTGCCGATGCGACAACGCTCCCTATCTTCAGACTTGACAGCTCATCGTTGCCAGTGATCAATGTGCGGCTTGTCATAAGCAAGACGTCTTGGCCATTTGAGATGTGATTGCCCGCTTTATTCGCAGCGGCAAGAACGATGTTCGAAACTTGTTCGTGATTGTCCAGAAGAGTGCCTGCGTCAAGTTCGATTGTGACTAGCTCAGCACCACGACCTTCGATCAATGACTGAAGCTGCTCCGTCGTCTTTGGTACGTAGGAACCAGCAATAATCAAGCCACCATGCGCAGATGTCGAGAGATCCATTCCTAGATCGATCGGCTTCAGCGGCGCGATTGGCTCGATACCTAGACGCGATGAGACGAAGGCAGCACCAGTGCGATACAGGAACCTCTTTCCTCTAGCAGATGCATTCAGAAGGCCCTGGACAAACACATCAACATCTGCTGATGTTACGGCATTGATGATAACAATAGAGCGGTGCTTCATCGACATGAGCTTTTCTGCTACTACCTCAACACCTCCAATCCCGATATCCTCCAGAGATATTGAATGGATGCGTTCCAGGCCTATTGCTCCTTTCGACTTCTCGCGGACGTATTGGCGCAGATTTGACTGAGTATACCCGAAGGTGGCATCTTTCGCGAAAGGAGTCTGCGCTGCAGGTATGAGCTGGCCATCGGGACTCGCGACATAATGAACATCATCGATAGTCAGGCGTCCTCCCTGCTCGAAGAAAGGTGCAAGTATCCATATATCCGCCTCGCCCAGAACCTCCTCAGCTGCCTCAGGTTCGTCCGGAAAGTGCCCTCTCAACGTTGAGTCTCCTCTCAGAACAATCTCGAACCTCTTGCCAGCCTCCGTAGCTGCATGCTTCACGGCCCAACATATCTCTTTGATCAGTCGACGCGCTTCGATGGGTGGTAGGGCTCTCGAATTCGTCAAGATGAAGAATCCAGGACAGCCAGACTCGAACTCGTCACGCAGGATCTCTTCATCCCAGACTGTCAGAACGTTGATATCGTGGCAGGTTTGAGTGCCCGTTGGATCGTCATCGAGAACGACGAGCACTGGTTGCTGAGAAAGTTGCTCCCTGGTGACTCGTCTCGAGGCTGGAGCAGGTGGCAGACGCGACAACACCTCCGCCTTCGAAATTGGATGCGGTTCTTCCTTCTCTACGCCAACATCACCCATCATTTCTGTCTGCCTAGCACTACCTTCTTGCGAGGTGTAGCCATCGCCGCAATATCGCCCTTCATTACGCCTCTATGCTTCACAGCGCGTTTGCGTACAGCCATCGCAGCTGTCGCCGATAGGCAAAGTGGACTCGGCGCCCTTTCTCCGACTGCCCTGCAAAGCTTCCAAAACCTCGGATGACTCCCTCCGATTCATCATTTCGCTCATGCTACACTCGACCGTGCTCTGGGCCAGATTCGGCAGCCAAACGGCGCTGAGCAAATGGCCCTTACTCCTCCACCACGCATTGTACAAAGAGAGGTTAAGCGACTACGAGACTATGTGCATCGAAGCTCAATTAGCCGCTGGCGAGCATCCCATTCTCATCAAGTAGATTTCTCAGCCTTCCCGAAGCAGTCATGGCGAGCAACGAAACAGTATCATATGCAGATGTACGTAAGCATAATATGCCAGGAGACTGTTGGCTTGCGATTCACGGCCAAGTATACGACTTATCGGCGTTTGATCACCCAGGTGGATCGGGCAGTGCGTCAATGTAGAAATCAGACCACGAACTTGAGGGCTGCTAAAGTGGCAATAGTCATCCTTAAATATGCAGGCAGAGATGCGACAGCTGCATTCGACGAGATTCATGCACCAGGGATTGTCAAGGCTCTTTCAACAAAACAAAGCATGGGCTCAATAAATCCCGACACTCTTCCTCCGCAAGAAGAGCACTCCATCGAACAAGCCAATCAATTGCTTCCCAGAACTGCAAAACCAGATCTCTACAGCCTGATCTCTGTACACGATTTCGAAAATGTGGCACGGGAAACATTCACACCGAAGACCTATGCATTCTATTCATCCGCCGCAACCGATCTAGTCTCCCACCAAGCCAACCTCATGTGCCACCGCAAATTGCTGCTTCGCCCACGAGTACTGCGCGATGTCAGAGAAGCTAAGCTCAGGAGAAGCATCCTCGGTTGTAAAACAAGTGCGCCGTTCTTCTTCTCGCCTGCCGCGATGGCCAAACTCGCTCATCCGGAAGGCGAAATGGCAGTGGCCAGAGCTTGCCGCAATGAGGAGATTGTTCAGATTGTGAGTGGAATCTGCTTGAGACGTGTACTCTTGCAATGCTAATCACTGAATGCAGATATCAAGTAATGCATCTTATCCTTTGGCAGATATAGTGTCAGCTGGAGGGCCAGGTCAGCCGTTCTTCCTCCAACTCTATGTCAATTCCGAGCGACAGAAGACAGAACAGCTCTTACGACACGCGAAAAATCTTGGTGTCAAAGCCGTGGTCGTCACCGTCGATGCCCCAGTGCCTGGCAAGCGAGAAGCAGACGAGCGCATTGCTGCCGAGAATATAGCTGCGGCTATCAGCGGAGCGGTAGCAACAAACGATAAGAGAGGTGGAGGCCTTGGTCGTGTGATGGCTAAATACATCGATGCTTCACTAAGCTGGAGCGATCTAGCCTGGATCAAAGAGGTATCCGACATGCCCATCGTACTCAAGGGTATTCAGACCGCGGCCGATGCGCAGAAAGCAGCCGACTATGGCGTTGAGGCAATCTTGCTCAGCAATCATGGTGGACGATCTCTCGACACAACCCAGCCCGGCATGGTGACTCTGCTAGAAATGCATAAGTCTTGCCCTGTGGTGTTACAGCGGCTTGAGGTCTATGTCGATGGCGGCTTCACGAGAGGCACGGACATCCTCAAAGCCATTGCGCTGGGAGCAACAGCGGTTGGGATTGGTAGGCCATGGCTGTACGCACTGGGCTACGGGCAGGAGGGTGTGGAGCACATGATCGATATCCTCAAAGATGAGCTTTCGACTTCCATGAAGCTTAGTGGAATCACAGATGTTGATGATGCTCATCCAGGAATGGTGAATACCGCGTTGGTCGAGCCACTTATTCGAAGCTCAGAGACTCATCCTTGGATATCATGGAAGCCCAGGGCGAGAATGTAATATGTTATAGACGATTCCGATAGATTTGATACCCTACAAAGCACTTGTTACGTATATCTTAGCCAGACCATTGATTGCTCGGCGAGTCAATTGCCGACCATGGCCATGGCACGGCTGAACCTCGCCTTGGCGCACGCGACTCCTCTTTTGTGGAGGTTGAACCCTGCTCCCACGTTGCTCACATGAGTTGCCCTGCATCTTCAGGTTCGAGATTCTTTCCTCAACGACACGCTGCTCAGAACATGTCTGCAACCTACCATTGGACCTCTGACTCCGAGATCTGTCTCCTATCAGTAGCCCCCTGGATGCCTCCTTTGACGAAGCTGACTTGAGGCCGAGATGTCACTCAACGCGAAGCGAAAGCATAGCGAAGTCGCTGGCATAGAAGATGACCGACCGGAGCCAAAACGACTGGCAGCGGCGTGCACTGCATGCCGACGCCAGAAGATCAAATGCGAGATGATCAATGAGCAGCCGCCTTGCTCACGTTGTCAAAGGCGAGGTATCTCATGCATACTCCACACTGCTCAGAGACACCCCATGGCAGACTCAAAACAGGTCGGCCTCTTGGGAAAGGACCTTATCAACATCCATAGCACTCTGGAGAGTATATGCCAGCATTTGAACCTCGAGCTTCCATTACCTCTAGCTTCTGAGAAGCAGAATGCTGAAGCTGGTCGAAGGAATAACAAAGTCATTGACGAGGCCGATGAAGAAGGCACTTGCGAGCTCTCGCCTCCGGCATCGCCATCTACTGCTCAAGCGCCGATGGACATGTACTTGACAAGCGCTCAAGATCCCATGAATGGCAACAGCCCCCAGAGACTGCGACGAAGAGGAAGTGAGAGGGTCGACATGATCAGCAAAGGACTCATCTCTTTCGATGACGCAGAATTTCTCGTCAAGAAGTACTTGCTTCATCTGGATCGTTTTCTGTATGGCGTCACAGGCTCATACAAAGACGTAAACGAAGTACGACGAGCATCACCTGCTCTACTGGCTGCGATGTGCACTGTCTCGGCATTTCATGATGCAGAGCACAAAAGCCTGTTCGAAACATGTAATCGCGAATACAGGTCCATTGTATCGGGATCCCTATTCGAGAAACGCGACCTGGAGTTTGTCAAAGCACTCTGCATTGGCGCATTTTGGCTCCCAGATGCATCCAGAATTCTACTTGGGGATGCTATACGGCGAGCAAAAGACCTGAAGCTGCATCGGAATTTTCTGCGACTCACGGAGCCCGCTTTACTAGCAAGCACTTCCCCAGGCTCAGCGATCGATACTAGCGAGACGAGAGATCGGGTGCGACTCTGGTATCTACTTTATGTCTGTGACCAGCACCTGTCTATATTGCACAATCGCGATCGGATTCTTCGCCAGGAGAAGGAGGCAGTTGAGAACAGAGAACTATTCATAGCAGGTGGCGAGCCGGTAACGTCCCAGGATGTTCGCATTATGTCGCAAGTATCACTGCTGGTCATCATGGGACAAATTCGGGACGTTTTTGGCTCGGAGTCGATCAGACCTGTGTCCAAGACTTTGAGCGTGCAATTGTCACACTTCGTGAGAGAGCTAGATTCTTGGTACTCAAGATGGTCATCCTTGTTTGGTAAGTCATTGACTGCTGCTCGAGATATCACCTTGCTGACTTTTAGTCCAGAGCCTGACGACCACATCGGATCATTTCCACTAGCTGGTCTCACAGTACATTGGCAGTTCGCCAAGCTATATCTTGGACACCACGTCTTCCGTGGCATCGAGAACGACCCGATACCGACCTACTTCTTGTCAGCAGCCATCACGGCACGAGACGCTGCGGTCACGATCTTCACTATGATTGCCGAAGACGACTCCTTTCGCAACCATATCCTCGGCATGCCAGCATACTTCCACGTCATGATCTCATTCGCCGGCCAATTTCTTTGGGGAATTTGTGTGAAATACAGTCAACAGCTCGGAATAAATGTCGAAGAAGACTTTCGACGCATCAGTGCTGCTCTTGCCGTCTTCGCTCGCACGCCGGCATTACCATCACACCCTATCACGCGCATGACGGCAGGACTCATGAGAAAGTTGAACGAATGCACAGCAGCTTTGGGAATGGACTCAGTTCTGACCGAAAGTCCTTTTGCAAATCCGGAACTCGCCACAGTCAGGGACTATGCCAGCAATGTGAATGGCAATGTTCGTGGCGCTTTCGATCTTCAAGCCGCCAATGGGCTACCCGACGATTTTCTGTACGCAGACTTCAGTGACCTGACGTTTCCGGACACACAATTTCCATATGTAGCATAAATTATCAGCATCTATGCTACATTTGCATTAACATCATCATGGAATATTGTCGTTCCCCAATCTGGCCGATTGAAGCGTTTACCCTGTTTCTTAGCTAGAGCATCGATTGCCTGCATCTCTTCCGGGTTCGGCACGAAATTGTCCTTCAAATTCGCAGCGATACGCTTTGGACTGACCGACTTCGGTATCACTGACCAGCCCTTCGCAATCCCCCAACTGAGCATGACATTGCCGGTAGCAACACCTCGCTTCTTCGCTATCTCAACGATAACGGGATCTTCGTGCAAGGTGCTTCCAGTGCCGCCGAGAGGACCGAAGGCAGTTTGGTGAATGCCTTTTGACGAGCAGTAGGCATGAAGTTTGTCTTGTGGAAGAAGCGGCTGAATCTCGGTCTGGTTAACTGCTGGCACGACTTTCGCAGTCTCCAGTAATTTCTCCAGGTTCACCGTCGAGAAGTTTGCCACACCGATGGCACGAGCCTTGCCAGTATCTAGCAGCTTCTCCATCTCGCGCCAAGTGTCTCGGAAGTCCCAGCCTTCGACATGGACTTTTCGATCTTCCTTGCCATATTCTGCACCTGTGTCAGGACTGAGAGTGACTGGCCAATGCATCAGGTACAGATCGACGTAATCCAGTCCGAGGTCCTGTAAAGATTTATCCAGCGCCTGCTGAACTCGCTGATGATCAGAGGACCAAAGTTTGGTTGTGACGAAGAAGTCAGAGCGTGGAATAGGCGCTTCCTTGAAGACTTGGCCAATCTCAGCTTCGTTGAAATAGAGTGGAGCACAGTCGAAGTGGCGATAGCCTGCAGCGAAGGCTTCTTTGACGGCTTTCGCAGCATCACCCGGCGCTGCTTTCCAAGTTCCAAACCCGACCGCAGGCAGCTTGGCTCCGGTATTCAGTGTGAAGTGCGATCGGACTTCTTCCTTATGATGAGTACCATTCGTCCCATTCGCTGACTTAGATGTCGGGCGAGAGATCGAATCCGGTAGAGACCTTTCAAGTTCCGCTAAGGGTTGCATGGTAGCAATGGTAGAGTCTTGCAAAGCCTTACCAGCAGGCTTGTATGGCTTTCGAGTGCTGAATGATGCAGGATTAGATAGACCTGCTACCGGACCAGCGAAATAAGCAGTCCCGAACTTCGTTGCTGCAAGGCCCTTCTTGCAAGCTGCTTCAGCGAGGGCAACTCTGCCTTGAAGCTCTCTAGCTTCCTCGATCTTGCCTTCCTGCCATAGAGAGTAGAGCTTCGAGACCGACTTTGGGAAGACATTGCCAATGCCGGTGACACAGCCTACACCACCTCCGATCAAGCATGGTAGAAGCCAATCTGACTGACCAGCAAATACAGCAAACTCTGAGGGCTTGAACTTTGCTGTCAAAGACGTCACTTTGCCAGCATTGGCACATGTAAGTTTCACACCTCGAATATTCGGGTGCGGTGCTAGTTGCGAGAGAACGTCGACGCCAAGGTCGATTCCTGAAGTTACGCCTGGAAACTTTGCCAAAGTCAGAAATTCGTTAACGTGAATAGATGTTGAGGATACTGACATTGTAGCAAATGATAGGTATACGGCTGTGATCCGCAACTTCTCGATAAAAGTCAATTAGAGCATCGTTCGTGATCGCTTTTGGCCAGTAGGATGGTGGCAGTAAGAGACCAAAGTCGGCACCCGCAGCGGCGGCATCATCTGCTAATCTCAACGTCTCGTTCGTCGATTGACCGCTGATGCCAGCAGCCAGTGGGAAATCAGGCACTCCGAGGTCGATTGCAACTTTTCGTGCTGTGCGGGTAATGTCTATTCTCTCCTCTCTAGAAAGCAGTGCAGCTTCTGCCGTTGATCCTTGGAGCACGAGTCCATTGACACCACCGCGAATCAAGTGTGAGAAGTAGGTGTAGGTTGCTTCAAGGTCAATCTCCTGCCTTGGACTGTCTTTATACAAAGATACAACTGGACACCATACGCCGGCTGGAACGGCTGGTGTTACCTGGCTTGATATAATTCCTGGCATTTCGAGATTGCTTTCTGGTATTTGAGTGCGTGACCAGAGATCTCTTCGTCTTAATTGAAGAAAGAAGATCAATGTAATAACAAATGTCCCATCGGATGTACGCAGTCGAATGCTGCATGGTCCCCATCTCGGTGTCTCTTGAACCGTTCGTGACCAGGGTTGCGGCCGACAAGCCGAGCATTGACCCACATCGGAAGCACCTCTCCGGTCATAGTCCTGCTGTTGTACTGTGATCGGGTCATACGACGTATGGCCCAAGAGCTCCAGTATGTCGGGTACATCATTGACCAACTTGCTGCCAGGCTCACTGCCACTCTTGTGACAGTATTGCAAGTGCTGCATGAACAAAAGCATCAACTTCCTCGATGGTGTTGGCAAGTCCAGGACAGATTGTGATGCCCTCGAGAGATGGATCCTCTTCCATCTTGAATGCCTTCAAGTGAATGTTGTACTGGTCTAGCAAGGTCTTAGTAAAATGTTCACAGGTCAATCCATCTACTACGAATGCACCAAATCCAGTGGCCGGAGTTGCATCAGGATCAAAAAGCAGTTTCACTCGCGGATGTTTGCCTAGCCTCGCAGCCCAGCGGCTCCTCATATACTGATAACGAGCTGTCTTCTCAGCCTGACCAATATCTCTGTTGAATATCATCATCTCAGGAATGGCAGCGGCCAGAGCTTTGAACACCGTGCCGACTTCTTCAAACTTCTCGATCGAATCGGCAGGCAGGTCTGAGTATGGCGCTATCAATGGCCATACGTTCTCGATCTGCGCTTTGCGAATGTAGAGAAAGCCTGTGCCGCGTGGACCGTGCATCCATTTGTGAAGGCATGCTGCGAAAGCATCGCATCCTAGCTCGTCCAGATTGAAATTCAGGTGCCCAGCACTATGAGCTCCATCCACAAGTGTGAAGATTCCACGCTCTCTCGCGAAGTCGCTGATAGCCCTGACTGGGAAGACGAGGCCAGTCCTACCTACCACGTGAGGGAATGAGATCAATTTGGTCCTAGGTCCTACAGCTGCTTCAATCGCGTCTAATATGTCCTCGTCTCGTGCTGGGCCAAACGGCAGATCCACGAACTTGAGGCTTATGCCCTCTCGTGCAGCTCTCTGTCGAATTATGGCCAAGTTGAAGTCGTAGCAGAACTTGGTTGCTATGATCTCATCTCCAGGCTCGAGCGAAAATCCATTGAGCACAGTCGCTATACCCTCCATTGCATTTCTTGTGAGTGCGATCGCGTCTCTCGATGTCCCGAAATATTCAGCCAGCATAGTTCGCAGACCAACTGACGACCCGCTCTCCTTCATCTCTTTGAATGGTTCGTATTCGTCTAGCTCGTATGAAAGAGCGGTGTCGAGGACCGATCGGATCTTGTCGCGCACAATGAGCGGTGCAGGGCTCCTCCGCGAGTTCACGAGCTGCGTGTTAACATACATAGGCGCCATGGTGGCCCTCACAGATAGCCAATATGCTTCATCGTCTGGCGCGACTCTGAGGCCATCTGGGCAAGCCATTGTTGCGTGGTCCAAGTGAGATGACTAAGACAAGAGCATGGAGATTAATTGACTTACATGACGGTCGTACATCAGCTACATATAAGGCGGCTGGGTGTCTATGCAGAGTGAAATGTCGTGCAGAAGGATGCTGATGCCTTGCTGCTTTGAAATTGAGTTCGAACCATTGACCTCATCTCCAACGCCAAGACATCTTTCACGCGTCTGACTTCTTCTCAACGCGTTCTGTCACAACTACACTTCCGCCTTTCACATCACCTCCATCAAGATCACCCTCTGCCAATTTGTGATCCGCAAATGCCTCTTGAACGTCCTTCCTCACCTTGTCTTCCTCCTTCGGGTACGCATATTTCCACATCATCCACAACGGGTGCTTGAACAGGTCATCCATAGCCTCAATGGAGCGACCTTTAGTCTCGGGAAGACATAGCCAGACGAAGCCGACGCCGAGATACGTCAACACGGCATACATCAAGAAGATGCCCCACCCCATGGACGTAATCATGTTCGGAGTCGCTCGCGTTATTCCGTAGTTGACGATCCAGTTCGTGAAGAAGCAGAAGGACATGCAGAATGATCGCTACAATTGAAATCAGCAGATCTTCTCACAGGCTTATTCGATGACATACTCACTATGCGAGCAGGGAATATTTCTGCAGCAACCACATAACAGGCTACCGAGTGACCGAACGACCACCCGAAAGCATAGAGGTAGATGGCAATGATACCAACAATGCCACCTGCAGGTGTGCCTCCGGTGACGGTCTCTGGATTTGGTCCGAACCGGACGTATAGCGCGAGATACAGCATGCACGAGGCCTGGATCGTTGCACCCACGATGAGCGGAAGGCGGCGTCCGATATGCTCAACAAGATATCCCACGTAAAAGATCGTGGTCACAAATTTGACCTAGAGAGCAAAATCACAGCGTCAGCAAATGTCTCAGGCTTCTTGCAGTGAATTCCCACTTACCACTCCATACACGCCCGTGGTTAGCAACGAATTGCCATCGCTCACACCTATGATCTGGAAGATACGCGGCGCGAAGTAGTTGAGCGAATCAGTTCCAGTCAGCTTGTGAAACAAGAACAACATGACAGCAAGAAAGAATCTCTGGAAGTTGCTTGGAATCGTGAAGATGTCCTTCAAGATCTGCCAGTACGAATTGCCGGCATGAATCTCTTGCTCGGCAGCGATCTGATTTCTGGTTTCGGAGTACTCGAGTTGAACGTAAGGATGATCGCTTGGAAGGCCCCGAAGCTTGCACAGATTTGAGAGTCCTTTCTCGCTTTTGCCGATTCGGATCAGGTATCGTGGTGTCTCCAAAAGCCATGGCACCATCAAGCACATGAGCCCGCCGGGAATAAGTTGGATGGCCATGGCGGTCTGCCATTGAGATGTGTTGTGCTCGATGTTGGGTCCTTGCCAGAGGGAGACGCCATAGTTGGCCCAGAAAGCGATCATCAAAGCTACGATGATGCACAAGTTGTAAGTACAGACCTGTTCTTGGATTAGTCCATCTCAGGCACCTAGCTCATGCTTGACTTACCATCGACCCTCTCACAGACTTAGGAGCATTTTCCGACAAGAATTGAGGCGTAAGCATCGAGCACGCACCCACGCCTAGACCTCCAACAAATCGTCCAGCCAGCAGAACATCGAAATCAGGAACCATCTGCAGAGATGCTCCGACCATAAAGACCAGTCCATAGGTAAAGACAGACCACTTTCGCCCCAAGTAGTCTGAAGTAGGAGCAGCCAGCAAAGCTCCAAGAGAGCCTCCGGCAGCAAGCATAGCGGCAATGGTACCTTTCTTGTTGTCACGCTGCTCTTGGGTGTCGTCAAGTAAGTCGAACGACGCTTCGAAGCTGGGTAGCTCCATGATTCCGCCTATATTTCCTTGGTCGAAGCCATAAAACATGCCAGCCCAAGCAACCGCAACGAGAAGATAGAGGAGGCGACGATTGAAGATCTCTTTGGGATCTTTCTTTGCATCGTTGCTGAGAAGGATTGAACCGCCTGCCATGGTGTTGATCGAATGACGATTGAGCAACGATTAGATGAAAATTGCTAGGCTATGAGCATACCTTGAAAGGTCCTGTCATCCTTAAGAGTGCTCAGTGGAGTCCTCCAGCACCATCGCACTCGGCGTTCCACTTCCGATTTGGCATGTACGCAGCACGACAGAGCTGCTGTGGCAGGTGACCAGTACTGGCAAGGACTGAAAGCTTGGTTGCTTATGAAAGCCTGGTAGGGGCAGCCAAAGGACTCGAAGCATCTACCCATACTCGCCCAGCGCTGTAGCCAAGAGTTCCCATGCGCCAAGGCATTGGCGACAAGAGGAGCCCCATGGGGACTACACAGGCAGTGCGGAGACAGCCTCCGATATTTTGCCCAGGCTGGGGCGGCCGCATTGTGCAGTGGAGGCGGACGTGCCTGGCAACTTGGTCGTGATGCAAGAGGACTTGAAAGCCAGTTTAACAAGACAAGCGAGCAGTATAGTACATTTCAATTCCAATAGCAGCCTTATCAGGCTCGGGGTATCATGCTAATCATCCATGCGCCGCCCGATGCATTTTTGAGCTTCTTTCATGCAATGCCATCCGTCACTACTGTTCAGTGCCATCATCCCACTTTATCATCGCAGGCAGGAAAGCGCAGTACCACCATCCCGAAGCTCTCCAGCCACCCTTCCACACCCCATCGACCTCTTTTCCACTTCCGCAACGCTTCGCAAGTCCTGCTTTCTCCATCCAGTCCAGGGCCATCTCGATTTCCCAGGCCCATAACTTGTGCTCGTGTGCAATTTGCATGTGAAATGCCTTTGCGCCGGGACGATAGACCAGGAGATGCAAAAGTGACCGAAGCACCATGGACCAAGCGTCGCCGATCAGATTCCCATGTATGTCAACCCAGAGTGGAATGCGAGGTCCTCTCTCTCCGGGGACTACAGCAGACGCAAGAGGCACCGGAACGTTCGGGTTGAGTTCCGGCTCATACTTGTAGCCGCTCATCTTGGTGTAGACGAGGTCGTACTTCAACACGCTTGGGTCGACCTTCTTGGTCTCGTAACCCTTGCCGCCATAGCCCCAAGCAGACAGTCGTGGGCCTTCAGCACAGAGGTCGTCTGTTGGCTCAGGAAGGATCGGCTTGACTCTGAGGAAGCCTTGAGCGCACATATTGGTAAGGACGAGATAGTCCGGGTCTGATGCTACAGGTAGCAATTGCATGTGGTCTTGGGTCTTGAAGTATTCATTAATCTTGAGCCAAGAGTGAGCAACGGCTTTCAAATGCCCATGCTCGTCGTGCTGAGAGCTAGGCCATCTTCTGAACTGTCCGATGACATCGCCATGGATCACGTAGTTTCGTCCGGGCAGTTGCCGACCTTTCTTCTCTTGCGACAAAACGTGTGAGTCGAGAAGGTCGATAGCAGCGCTTTCGAGAGCTTTGGCGCCGAGGGCTGCGATCTTTCGCGCTGCTTTCTCAGGGTTGTAGTTCGCCTGCTTTGTCATCGCGACTGCACGCAGCCATGATTTGGCAAGAAGCATGCTCTCGTGTCGACCATCATCTGGTCTAATTTCGCCGGGCATAGGAACTCCATGGACATATGCGACCGCGAGTTCCCTTCGCTTCATGTCGGCAATAGGTTTGAAGAAGACATCCATGTCTTGATCGACAAGCTTGGAGCTTTCGCGGAAATTGTAATTCTCTTTAAGCGCCTTTCTTGTAGGCGGGAGTAACGGCACCTCAGAGATGGTGGCATGCTTGACCAAAGGTATCTTTTCTTGAACCCAACGGAAGAGGCTTGGCCAATCAGTGTTGCCCAGATCCTGAAAGTTCACTGTTGGTAATTCGTTCTTTTCATACGCTTCCAAGAATGGCTCCAGGATCGCCGCACGTAGCGCGTCCACATCGGTCTTTCGAAATCTCACATAGTGTGACCAGCGTCGCCTGAGAAATTCGCCTTCGTAACGGAAGCTCAATGCATGTGCAACCAAGGACCAATTTAGGCGATCTTGGTTGATGCCACCGCAGACTGCAGCAACCAAAGCGATAGCGATGACAAGCTTGTCAGCGTCTTTGAAAGCCGCACCGCTATGGCGGTCACGAGTGATCATATCCTTGCCACCACGAGGCATTCGCACCCTACCTGGCGTTCCGAGGACTATATCTTCTTTGGGCGAAGAAGCACCAGGCACAAACTCCTCGTCTGATTCAGGCAGATCGTCCTGATCAATTCTAGCCTTCTTCTTCCTGGACTTGTACCGGCGTTTTGGTGTCGTCTCTGGCGGCGGCGTTTCATTGACGGATGCCGTGCGCGTACGTGCTTCATCTTCTGAGTCGTCCATCCCTGCACCGGGTCGTGGTGGCTCAGATACGATCTCGGCGAGCCTATCACCGGGAACTTTGAGCTTGACCACATCAGAGATTGTGCTCTGGAAGACATTGGTCAAGGCAGGCTGAAGTCCATTCGCGCGTTGGACTACCTCTGCCCAATCTTGAGAACTCAGATGTTCCCACGCGGCATCCTCACGAGCCAACGTACGCTCTCGTAGGACCCGAGCACCAGACTGGGCTGCATTTGGTGCTTCTGGAGTAGTGCAGAACGTACCAGTGCTTGCATGGAACAGCTGGGTTGGGTTCATGAGCAGCGCAGCAGCTGGATCGCGAATATGGGTGCTGTCTTCCCACCACTTCCTGCGTGGATTAGCCCTTGTAGTGCGCAGGGACCCAAGTGGACGACGCAGATTTCGAGCAGGCTGCTGTGCTCTTGACTTTGGTTTGAACGCTCCCTTTTCCTGCTCGCGTGCTTGCTTGAGTTGCTCCAGTCCATCGCTCGGGAGCAAAGCAGATGACAAGTCATGCTCGTATCCATCCATTTGCATCTCATCTTGCATCTCTTGCTGTCCCGAGTGAACATAAAGCAGATCATCGTCGTCATCGTCAGTATCCTCCTCATCGGAGGACATTTCTGATCTGCGTCTTTTGCGGCGTTTGCTGGGGCCTGAGAATTGCCTTTGTCTGTACAACTGCTGAGTATGCAATCTAAGAGCTTCGGCGTTGGCGAAGCCCTTACGTTGCGCCTTTTGATCTTCGATCGCAGCCGCTGCGACACTCTGCTGCACAGTGATCGGACCACCTAAGGGCTCTTCGTCGTCCGACGCTTGCTGCGCTCCGCCTACTACAGCACTGTCCACGTTCGGAGCACTGTTTGAAAGGTCGTTCTTCTCGAGCCGCTGCTTCTTCGTAACCTCAGCACGCAGCTCGGGCGACACCTCCACCTCGAGTGGGAGATGAAGTTTCGGGTAAGCCAGAGTCATCTGTCTCTGCATGTCAAGCAACGATTCGGAAGAGGCTTCGATGTGAGGCTCAGCCAGAACGTGCTTGACCATTTTTGCCCCATTCTTCGCCTCGACGATGAACTTGAATTTCTTCAGCCTTCCGTCACTCATGAGCTGCTGTATTGTCCTCTCTGTTGTAATTCTGGCAGGGGTCTGTCCATTATGCGACTTCCTCCAAGCTGTGGTGCACACGTACCACAGCTCGTGATCGCCTGGAAAGACTCCGTTACATCGACGTATTGCATCCAAGATAGTTTTTCGCCGTTCCTCGGCTGATGCACCTCCAGGCCTTGAGTTTGCAGATACTAGAGGTGTTGCTGGGTCCTTCACAAGTTCAAGCCCGAAAGTGTTAGGATCTTTAGTCTGCAGATCCTGATCAACGTCCATAGGATCAGACACAGCAGCAGTTGGCTCTTCTTGCTGTTCAGTCGCAGCTTGACCGACTTCAACTTTGTTAGACGATGGCGTCGGCTGTTGAAGAGAGACGTTCTCAGATTGTTGAGATGGCGCCCACACTATAGGCAGCTTCACAACAAGACCACTATCGAGCTCCTCTTCAGAGTCATTGGCGCTAAGACTGGTGGGCGTGTAGATGTTGGGGTCTACCAAAGGACCAGTCCTTGCTGGCGGACCGCGCACTGCTGTCTTCTGCGATGTACCGGCCGGAGGAAACCCCTTTGCCCATCTACCACGACCAACGTGATAGAAGTTCTCTTCCGGATGAGCATCGACGTAAGCCGTGTCATAGAGCTCTCTTCCACCAATATTCTTCACGGAAGTCCCAGAGGGATGAGTGGAGGACTTAAATGACTGACGCTTCGTTGGCCGTGCTTGTAGCACCTCATCTTCGTCTGGGCGGGGCACTTCTGGCGTGCTGAGAACATTCGATACTCCCTGACTTGTGGCATTGCCTTGCTTGTCCAATGGTAGAGTCTGCGTTGGCGCTGCTGATGAGATGCTCGGCATTGCACCTACATTCGTGGGCGGATTGGCGGGATCACGGCCAGAAGCTGACCCATCAACATTGCTGTGCTGCAGAGCTTGAACAATTGCGGCCATTCTCGCTAGCATCTCGGGAGTCTTACGGCCCGGTTGGTCGCAAAGCTTTTGAAGCTCGCTGGTCAGAGCCGCTTCTTGGACGCTTGCCTCAACCTCTTTGGCCTCTTTGACTTTCTGCTCCAGTACAGCCATCCTTTGAAGTACTGCTGCTGACTTTCGACCTGGAGTGCTCTGCAACTTTGCAAGCTCTACGGCAGCAACGTCGGCGTCAGAAGTCAGGACCGGTGATCCTTGATTCGATTGCGAAACTGGAAGAGCATGTTGGTGTACGAGACCATGACTAGATTGTGCGGATAGAGGAGCAGCAGCCCGATCTTGTGGCGTTGGGACTGTCACAGCTTGCATCCTCGGAAGCGTCGACTTCACTGTCCCCGCCTCAAGTTGCTTCTGAAGTTGTGCCATCTCAGTCAAGGTTGCCTGCGACTTACGACCTTTCTTGCTGAAAAGCTGCTTGAGACGCTCCCTGGCGGCAGAAACATCTTGCATGGTGTCAGTTTCTTGCACTGAAGAAGCCACCTGAGCTCTGGAGGCATCGCTTGGACTCATTTCATCTGCGGCACCGTCAAAGCCGGCTTGTGCAAATCCAAGATCGGAAGTGGTTGGATTTTCGGGCCTTCCGGCGGCAGCTCGATGCATATCTGTTGCAAGCACGTTTTGTTCCTGAGGATATCCGAATGGTCCCGAGGCTTGGTCTGACATCTCGGGCATTGATTGCGATGGAAATCGCGTAGCTTGTTGCGATGGACGACCCTCGGTGGCATTTGCATCAGGATCTTTGCCCCCGTTGAATGTCGCAGATGTCTGCGCACGCTGGCGTTTGCGAGCAGGTTGATCAGCTTCCGACTCGGGGTCGACAAGTTCGTTCGAGATCTCTAGTCGACTACCGACCTTAGCCGTCCTCCTTTTAGTTGTCATGGGTGCGAAACGTGGCGTGTCGTCCGGTTGAAACCAGCCGAGCTCATGCAGTCGCTTGCTCTTGATGACTGCAATGAGCGCATGCCTGGGTCTGCCACGAGAAATAAACGATTCTGCTTTCATCTTGCGGGCACCAGGAGGATTGATGTAGACTCCAGGCCCGTTACGTGCGAGGATTTGGGCTTTTGTGGTGGCCACGCGATCCTGGGGCAGATCCGCGTCGTTCGTCATGTCAACATCAGCCTGAATGCCTGAGCCCATTGACGGTAGTGAGTTAGTGGCCTCCAGCGGGTTGCTCTCAGCTTCTGGTGCAGGGTTTCGGCGAGCAGACATGACCTCGAGCTTAACTCTCCGCTCGGCGATCATTTGCGCCCATTTGTCGAATGCCTCGTACTCTTCTTCCTTGATTTCGTGTATGCGAACAATCGGCACATTTGGTTGTCCTGGTAGAGATCTTCTGCTATTCTTGCGCTTTACAGCACTTGAAGGTTGCGGAGTACTCTCTTTTGTCGTGATCTCTGTCTCTGGCGTGCTTTCGAGCAGAGCGTCTGGCACAACCGTGGAAGCCAACCTCTCCCGCATGCCGTAAGGCCCTCGGGAAAATCTTGCCGGAGTAAGAACTTCTGAGGTCGCAATCGTTGCTTCATCTACTACCATTGCTTCTTCTGCCATATCTCCGGACGAGTGCTGTACCAAAGTGCGTGGCAAATCCTGTATTGCTGTATTTGGTGCCAGTCTCATCTTCGACGTGCCTGGTATAGGAGGTTTCTTCTTCGGAAGCCCTGTCTTCCGCTTGACATGACTAGCTGTCACTCCAGCACTGGTAGCAGGAGCGCTCTTGTTAGATGAGTTGCGACGTGGCGTGACCTTCTTTGGTTTCTGTTTCGATGCGGCGCGGGAGATAGGAGTCTGTTGCTCAGCACCTTCTTGCACAACCACGTGATCATCATCAGTGCGCATGCCTTCAACTACTGCACCTTTGCGACCTTCGGCCAAGGTTGCCCGACCGTCACGACCTGCTAGCTCTTTGAGCGGAATCTTCGGGAATCCCCAAGAGTCCTGTTCAAACTGTGTTTCTGCCTTACTGCTTTGAGACACCTTTTGGTAATTCTCGATCGTTCGATATCGATAATGTGAGGACTTCGCGCTGACCGCAGATCGCGTCAAGCCCAAATGCCGCAGATGAGGTGGTTGAGAGTGCTGCCAGGCGTCGGTGAGATGGTTTGTAACTTCATCCATGGGCCGTCTCCATGCCAAGCCGGTGGTGCGTTGGGCGAGCTTCGACAACGTGATACCAGCTTCGCCAGTACTGTCAACGACTTCATGAATCAAATTCGGCAGCGGCATTTCTGGTCTCCAGACGGGCGGCACACGATCTTTGATCAAATCGAGGTCGTCAATCTCGTCATCGTCATCACCATCACCATCATCCACAGGTTGAGTAATATTAGCTGGGGGCACCTGCACGACCACATCGTTCTCACCCTCCTCCTCACTGTCCGCTTCATCAGCTAGTAGGGCTTCATCGATATCATCCTCAACATCCTCTTGTCGGGAGACTGTGCGAGACTTTAGGGCGCTGTCCTTCAACCAGACCAGACGATCTAGTTCGGCTGGCTCACGCAGCAGTTGGATGGCCTGAGCACTCCGTTCTTGTCCAGAAGAGTTGGTCGTGATGATCTTACCATCTCGATCGAGAAGTTGAGCTCTGACTCGTCGCATAAGGCCGACTTCTGCTACGCGCCGTAGGCATCGTGCAAGTTGCTGCTTCTGGTGCCTGCTCTTCTGTGCAGCAATGCCAAGTCCCAGCCATATATCTGATATGCTCATAATGTTGTTGTTGTCTTTAAGCAGCTGTATGACGGAGTTATACCACCTCTCATGGTACAAGACTGGCCGAGTTGCACCGCGTAGACCAGGCTGATTCGCCGGCATGTCAGTCTGGTTTCCTTGGCTTGTGTATCTGGCTAGCCTGAGGACACTCGTCCTTGTGCCAGCGCCCACAACAGCCTCCTTAGCGATGTATCCATTCTGTGCTAGTCGATCCGTGCGATGTGGTACAGATCGCTTGTCTTGTCCCGTGATCTTGGTGACTACCGGTTGGAGGACGCCACTGGGACCATGCGAGGCGATTACCTGTAACAGCTGGAAGTCATGCTTTGGCAGTCGACTACGATCCACGCCATGACCCGCAACTGCATGCCAGATCCTGTCGAGAGTGGTGAACAGGCGCTTTCCCGAAAGTGCTGTTCTGATTGCTGGTGCTACTTGATCTGCGTCGGTTTTGGAGTCTTCTTTGCTCACAGAGTCTTCAACCAGCATAACACTGATCTCTGGATGTCCGACCAGCCATCTGAAGGCGGCTTGAATCATATGATCATCGACATTGATCTGTGTCTCCGGTGCCAAGTCTGAGAAGAGGTTGTCGACTTCATCCTGGTTGGGCGGCGTGATTTGGCTTGCAGCTTTTTCATTGTAAAAGCTCCTCACAGCTTGTTGGAATTGCGCGGCATTCAGACCTGTCAATTGTCAGTCAGACGTTTTTGTTCATTCTAGATATTTTGTTTCCGAAGTTCATCTTGTGCCATAGCGACTCGAACCCACGTGGTTATGAAGGTGTTGCCGCCGCAGTCGCCAAGAATATCAAAAAGCGAATTGCTCACCTCGGTCGCCAGCAAGAGCGACACTGTTGAGCAGATGCTCTATCAGGTCATCGAAGCCAGCCATGTCCGTCGGTCATTTCGGTATAGCGAGTCGCTTTGGGCGGCATGTGTTGATTGGTGGCTTGCGAATGTCGGCGATGTGGTGCAGGTGAAGGGCAGCAAGTCTGCGCTTTTGGTGGGGTCTGAGTCGAAAGTGGTCGATGCGGCAAGGACGGAGAAATTTCCGCCGATGGCCCGCTGGTTTGCTTTCTGACGGTTCCACCTTGGCTGTGACGATGTTCGCTTACCAGCAAATGCTCACTCAGCTGCCTCACATGTGGAACAATGCTATTGTCACTGACTTCGTCAAATTGTAGCCACTATGGCAAGCAGCGACTACCCAACTCCGCAGAGCGTGACGAGCGATAGGGGCTTTGGAAAAGAGGAGAGCATACAATCCAAGCTCGAGAGACTTTCTTGCGCATTTGCGAACATTGTCAACACACACGACTTCGATCTCGCCCTGCCCGCCTCCAAAGAATTGAACGATCATGTCTCGCCAGAATGGCTGAGCTCGATGGACACTCAGCCAGCAAAGCTGAACTGGGCCCAACAACTGGAGCAATGGAGAGCACGTGCAGCAGAAATGCCTAATGTGAGATTCATCGTCCATGAAGTCTCAAGTGACGTCGATGAGAGGAAAGGCCATGCTATTGTGTGCTTGAACATGGAAGTCGTTGGTATGGCAGAATCGGTGACCCTTCATGCTATGAATGAGGTGAGGTGGAGGAGAGTAGGAGTGGGACAGAACGCCCGATGGTTATGCTTCTACAATTTGGGCTTGAGAGGCACGCCTGGCAATAGTGGTGGCTTGGGGTGACATCTTGAAGACCAGACCCAGACCTCCGCAATATCACGACTACCCGCAATTGCGTCGGCCCGCTTGAGAGCGCGACGACTGCGATTTCGCCAGCAAAGATGACCAGGACTCCAAATGTACCTCGAAAACTACTCAGTCTGGTGGTTTTGAGGTAGTTTGACACATCATGTCTCGAAGTCGCCGCGTCTGAGACTGCTCGCCGACCACCGAGAGCAAGGGTATCCACATCGAGTATCAAGATCTCTGCGCTCATGAGGCCGAATAATCCTGAGAGGAAACTCTCTGTGCCAGCCAGTATCATGCTCGCTGCTACGCTTCGCTGAGCTATGCATCTTCCCCGGTCATTCCAAATCGTGCGCCTGGAACTTCACTTCGAGCTGCGCAAGTTTTTCTGCCACCAAATACGATGGTAACGGGATTGGCTCAAATGCGGTCTTCCGTTCTGCCTTATGCTTCTTGTGTATATCTTGTGCCGGATGGCAGCTCGACTCAATCGCGCAGCCTGGTAGCGATCGTAGTCGAGCACATATTTGAAATACCGTTCCAGCACTTCATTCCAAAACCTGTCCTCTTGCGCCCATAAATCTCGTGCTCAACCACCTACCCTCAAATCTTCCATACTCCAGCACCCCAAATCTAGCAATAGACACACCATCATGCATGCCACTAGTCTTAGCATAAACATGTACTACCGCTTTCCCAAGCTCTTCATCAACCTGAACATCCACTGTATCAATATCAATCCTAAAATCCGGATACTCTTCTGTAACTTTTCGAAACATTTCAATCCGGTCGAAAGAAGGTACGAGATTCTGGGACGAGGTTTGACCGTCGAGTGTAGATTCTACGAGACAGCCTGGCGCTAGGTAGTCGAAGGCTGGACAGTCTTTTGGGTCTAAGTCGCGATTGTTTACGCAGGCGATGCAGCCACGGACGATGGTGTCGATTTGCTCTTTCGCGGGAAGTTTCTCGAGTTCATTTCGATTGATATTGCGGAGGTTCACGGCGGTAGACGACGATGGGTTGGCATTGTTGACTCCGGGGTGCATGACGAAATGCCGCGCAGAGAACAGTAAGTGTGCCAGGTTCTTCGGTTGCACATACGAAGTTGGAGAACAAGATTCGGGCCGATGTGCTCCGAACGATGGCCCTCCTCACCTGGCTTCAAAACTGGCGGCCATGGCTTGACTTGTACTTCCCATGGACATTTAACATATGAGATGGGGGTATCAGATAAGGTTTTGGTGCTTTCGGCAAGAGACTACAGCCTTTGGCCTGATTACGGGGAATCTGCAGCAATGAAGAAATGTGTTTATCTTTACTACTCTGTAAAGGCATGCCGTTCAAGTATTGACTCAGGCGCTCTGCGCTCGATGCCCAAGACTAGACGACTGTCTGCGGCGTGCAGACCGCCGCTTAATCTATAGAGCGGAACTATACATTCCCCACGGGTTCCCTCAATGCTGGCCAGCTAGTGTACTCCAATAACCGCCATATTTGCTTACCACTAAGGACAAGAGCATTGTAGTGTTTTGTCTTTCCCCATCAACATCCCGAATGCTAATAAACATTTAGCAGGCCTTCCTCTGTATCTTCTGACGACGAATTAGAGCATTTCTCGATTGTTCAGTAGTGTATCGACTTACTTCGGTTGCACTATGAGCTGCCAGAGTCACCGCTGCTGGATGAGCTGGATTCTAGACTTTTGTAGTAGTCAAGAAGCTGCTCAAGGTATGTGATGAGGGTTTGTAGGCCGTCCAAACTGGAGCTGGAGCCGGAGCTGGCATCGCTGGACGACGCATCGCTTGTGCTAGAGCTGCCGGCGGATGAATGCAGCTTGCTAAGAATGCTCGAAATATCTGGAGTGGAGCTGCTTCCAGAAGAAGAGCTTCCACTTCCGCCGAGCGATTGGAGACCACTCAGGATGCTTGATAGATCCGTTTGCAGTGTAGGAGCGGCATTGACGACAGTGGCGGCCACCGAGGATGTTGCGGCCAGTGCAGTAATGGACTTCATCCTCGGAATGGTAGATCGATCAGAGTCGAGCTTGTTGAACGTAAAGCTTTGTATTGTTGCTCAATTGAGTTGGTGATCAAGCGATTGAGCACAGGTTCAAATTGATGCTTATATGCTTTTGATCTGGTGACCTCGTGATTGTTTCCAGGAGTCCGACCTAGCTTGAGTCGGTATAGCGACTTGTGATCATCAACAGCATGCTTGCTTGAGTCTCATCTTCGTACGCATTACGAAGTCTTCGACAGAAGGAGGAGAGAGGCTAGCGCAGTATCCGTGGACATATCACAGTGGTTTGCCTCGAGATGGTGATTAACCTGGTTCTTATGACAGCAAGGCTGTCGGCTCATTCGCAGGCCGTCGAGCACATGGCACTCTTGAACCAATGAATAGCATTGCGCTATAGCTCACTGGCAGAACATACTATGTTGTTACGCCTATAGGAGCGAGATCTTCAGCAAGCTTCATGACAGCGGAACTTAAGGTTATACGTCGAGTAAACCTCTGTGCTCTACTCTGCCGTGGCGATGGTCAAGTCCTGGTTAACGGTCCTTGAAGTGTATGTCGACAAAGCGATCCAACAGATCAGGCCTTTCGAGCGTGTCTCGAGATGCTGCTCTCGTCATTTGTCGCGACTGTCGACAAGGCTGAGTATCTAATCGCACATCTGCTAGCTGCCGCGTCCAACTAGCGAAGCAGGAACGGAATCATGACCGGCCATCGCACTCGAGCTTGTCAAAATTTGCCAGGTCCTAGTCATTGAGGCACAAGTAGCGGCCATCGGTCAGCGCGCAAGTTTGGGCAATGGCGCCGTTGTGACGAGCCTGGTCGGTGATGCAAAGTTCCTGGTACCTGACGATGTTCCCACGCTTGCACTTGCGCAGTGCTCGGTTCCAAGGGGTTAAGTCATGTCACCTGTCCCAGATGAGGAGATCGTATGCTCATGGTCGGCGAGCGCTCATCGGCAGTAACTTGATGGAGGAATTAGAGCGATCGTCCTGCATTTAAGGACGGATACTTTGCTGGAGTTGATGCTGGAAAAAGCGGAAGTTGACGGTTGCTCTGGCTGCCGAAGATCTGCCGCCGACTCCTTCCTCCGATCTCACGGCTTCACCTTCAGCTTTCACACGGCACTTCAAGAGGAGGGATCATTTCCAACGGCGTATCCGGCATCACGCAGCTCGCAAAGACCACCCTCTGCTACCCTCGACTACTCGTATCGATTCGAAATGCGCACTGTCAGAGCGCGCACATCTTGCAAAATGGAAAGAGCAGGCAAAATATGAAGAGAGCAGAACAGACTGCTAGTGAAGCGTATCCTTACGCACCCACAATTATTGGAGATACACCTGGTGCATCTGCATTCTCTGTCTGCGCCTTGCTCTAGAATATGAGTGCGCGCAATGCTAGTGCATGAAGCTGCTCGACAGTTGCCCAGAGCTGGCAAGCTGTGATGAGTGAAGGACGGCAATTATGCAAAGCCGTTGCTAAGGGTTATAAGCGTAACAGAATTCACAATTGTCACCTTGGGCGGAATGGCTGAGTGGTTCAATTCGGACCACTCAGTCGCTGGCCATTCCGCCCAAAACTCGAATGGGTTCTCACATATTGCACTACTGCAATATCGTGAGATTTCCCGAATTAACCTGGCGAGAATCCTCAAGGTCCCCATCATCGCCACCACCACCACCACAGCCACCACCACCGCTGCCACCACATGGGGAATACACCTGAGGATTGCTCGCTGGCTTAATTCTTTTGCTCCGGCGCAGGACTTGTATTCTTTTTGCGATTCCAGATTCTGACTGTGTTCGTGATCCAACAGTTTATTAGGTGACCGATTTGTCTACACGTGTCCCCTCAGCCGTTGGACTTCGCTCAATTTCGGCCACATGCTGATAGTTTTGGCACATCGCGCTCTCTCTCTCTCCGCAGATTATCCTGGCCGCTTCGAACCCACGACCAGCGGGTCAGCTTTGGCAATTTCCGAAACACCAAGTCCTTGCAACCGCTCGTAACAGCGCAGCGCCACACTTTCTTTGACAGTGGCAGTCAGTTCGCTCGAGCTGCAGAATTCAATCGATGTTCCACACAAAGACACCATTTTTGTCATCCAGCACGCAATAGCTTGGACACCTCTGAACGCCTAGTGAGCTCCTGACCATGCATTTCTTGGTATCTGGCTACTGCAGGTACTCGGCGATAACATGCCGACAATTCTTTGAAACCACGCGCAGTCCATGCGCGTGTCGAGCATTGTATCATACTTTGTACATATTGCAACATAGCTGCCGTTGCTATCTACTTCTTATGCTTGAGGTCTATAAAATTGTTGGAACGCTCACCACATTTCAGCGCAATACTCGATAATCGCAATGTCTAGCACCACCGAGACGATCCCTATCCGGGCAAGAGTGGAGTCTGACCAGGTACTCAAGGATCATCGCGGCACGCCTTTGAAACTCGCTGGAGTTCTCGACGAATACAAAAGTTTCGATGTCACGCCCGTAATAGGCCGTGAGTTCCCCGATGCGCAATTGACAGACTGGCTCGATGCGCCAAATTCAGATGAACTTCTTCGGGACCTGGCAATCACAAGTACGTTACTCAACTTCGCTTCATGTATGCAATTGCTGACGCGAAGCAGTTTCTCAGCGCGGAGTAGTCTATTTCAGAAAGCAGGACGGTCTCAACAATGATTTGCAAAAGAAGCTCGTTCAGCGTCTTGGCGAGCTGTCCGGCAAGCCGGCAACATCGAAGCTGCACATTCATCCTGTGGCCAACAGCGGCCGGAAGCTCGGCGGTGGAGACGACGAGATATCTGTCATCTCTTCAGAGCAGGCCAAACAACTCTATGCCGACAGATTCGTTGGTAAGAAGCAATCGGCGAAACAGGGCTGGCACAGCGACATCACCTTTGAACCCATTCCGAGTGACTATGCTATTTTGCGCCTCACAGAGCTTCCGGCGACTGGGGGCGACACGCTCTGGGCTTCTGGTTATGAGGTCTACGACCGCATCTCGCCCGCTTATCGGAAGTTCATCGAGACTCTGACCGCTACCTACGCGCAGCCTATTTTTCAGGAGAGTGCCAAGAACAATAACTTTGAGCTTTACTCGGGAGAGAGAGGAGCACCGGAGAATGTAGGCTCTGACCTAAAGGCCGTACACCCGGTAGTCCGTGAGTGAACCACAACGATCCAATTTGGCTTCACTGACGTTGACGTTGCAGGTACAAATCCTGTGACTGGCTGGAAGTCTGTGTTCGCAGTCGGCCACCATGCGAAGCGCATCAACGAGGTTTCCGAGGCTGAAAGCGAACATCTACTCAAATGGTTCGTTCAGCTGATCGTGGAGAACCATGACCTTCAGGTCAGGTGAGTTTTGCTGTGGACTATTAGGCCGCACGATGCTTATCTATCATAACTTCAGGTACAAGTGGCAGAACCCCAATGACGTCGCTATCTGGGATAATCGCAGTGTCTATCACACAGCAACATATGACTACCAGGGTCACAGAACTGGTCAGAGAGCGGTGAGCTTAGGGGAGAGGCCATACTTAGACCCCGACAGCGTTGGCAGGAGTGAAGCTCTTGGTCTATAGTGGGTACATGTAGCGCAGAGGTATAAGCGTGCGCTTCTGTAGACAACATATACTCTACGCAAGCCCATGCTTTCTGCGACGTGTGCAGTCTGAACTGATGACTTGAAGAGACAGCGACTTCAGTACCTGGTGCGAACACTTCAGTGTACAGCCGATACCGGCTTCACTCCTCTGCCAAGAGTGATCGTCTGGTCGGTTGGACGTAACTGGCATGCCGCAGAATCTGATTAGATGCTGTTAAATCAGCTTGTAGCACCCGAGCTCTGATTTCGCAAAGATTCGCAATGGCGGAATACAGATACCTTGCTGAGCCTCATCCACAATGGAGAGAGGTACGAAGTCCGCGGCCTTAGCGGCGGACGTACGAGCTAATCGTCTTCTCAGTTTCCCGCCAATTTGCCTACAGGCACTACGATCGGTAAAATGACAAGAGACCATCTTCCGATCAAGCCTCAAGACGGTCTGACCATTGACGAGCTCTTCGATGTCAAAATCGGTGGAGAGGCTATACCTTTGAGGAGGTATAGGCAAATCCATCTGCTGGAACATTCTCCTCTTCTGCTGTACATGCATGGCGGAGGCTTCGTCACCGGGAGCTTAGAGACGGACGACTACATGTGTCGCGAGATCGCACTTGGTGTTCCAATCCTTGTCGTGAGCATTGCATACCGGCTGGCGCCTGAGCATCCATTTCCAACGGGTTTCAACGATTGTCTGGAGGTCACTCGTTGGGTCATCTCCTCCCAAGGCCAACGCACGCTTGGAGTTGATCTGCAAAAGGGGTTCATCTTAGGTGGAGAGTCTGCTGGAGGCAACTTCACCGCAGGACTTGCTCATGCCATGCTCGAGCAGGACCTGAAACCGCAGCCGACTGGGTTACTGTTCAAAGCGTCCAGCTTCTGTCATCCAGACGTTCGACCGGAGCAATATCGTGATCGCATAGTCAGCGTGGACGAAGTCGACGATGCACCGGGTCTGACTGTGAAGAGTATCAAGTTCTTTGCCGACAAATATGGTGCGCCTTATGATGACAAACGATACTCTCCACTACTACACTCCTCTCGAAAGGGCTTGGCGAAGAAAGCGTTCTTCCAGACTTGTGGCTGGGATCCACGTCGCGACGAGGCTATTCTGTATAGACAACTCCTGCAGGATGAAGGTATTGAGACACGCGAGAAGATATATAAAGGCTTGCCTCATGGCTTCTGGACGACTTGTCCGGATCTCCCGGAATCGAAGGCTGCAATACAAGACACTGTAGATGGTGTCAAGTGGATGCTCGAATGACTTCGCTAGAGTCGACGCATTGATTTCAAGCATTGAGGAGACCATATACGATACATGACGACTGGTACGAGCAATACTAGTGCATCTTAGCCGTCTTTCCGAATGTGGTAATCGCATTCCCGGTTCTGAAGGACGCTACTCCATGCTACATTTTGTGCATTTGATACGAATTCTCTGCTACTTTACATGGAACAGTATCGAAGAAAGTCTGTCAACTTACATTGTTGAGCCGCGACATCTCCAACAGCGGCGTGTATACCCTCTTGCGATCTCTCAGCCAAGCCGTGTTGATGTGAGACAAAGTCGATCTCCCCACTGTCATGCACATGTGCGGCTCACAAGCGCGCCACACCCGCAGACTCAGGTCCAAGATTCTTAGCCGCGGCTTGAGAACACCAGTTCTACCAGACTCAGTTTAGACGACTTGCGATGGACCGCGGCTCTACTGACCACGATGCTCGTTGACGACATCTTTGCGAGCGGTACGAGATGGCCATCAAAAGCTTGATCGCTGCTTTTCATGCAATGTAGGTACCACATATCATTTGGCTTTCCGTCCTCGTGGCATTGAAGACACATGCTTGTATGCTTGTGTTGTTCTGACGGCCATCCAACATGAGATTCGTTAATGGAGCGCCGTTGCTCCTCTTTTCAGTCATTTCTGCTGCAAGGCTAAACAAGTATGGGTTTATTGAACGAGCAGTAACACCTTCAGCTTCACCAGTGGACGCAGCCAAGCCGAGCTCTGGAACATGCTCCAACAATGGACAAGTGGTTTGCAATGGAAAAGATTATTTTGCAATTTGCAATTATGGCACGGCGGTCTGGCAAAAAGTAGCTGAGGGCTTCTGGTGCGAGGACGGAAAGGTCGTTGGCCATTACGATGATGTCTGCTCCAATGATGGAGCCATTGCCTGCAATGGTCCTCATAGCTATGGTATCTGCAATTCTGGTCACGTCACCTGGCAAGCCACAGCAGCAGGAACTTGCTGCTCCAACGGCAAGATCGATTACTGTGCATCTTCTGGATCGGCCAGTGCTTCTCAGGCTTCGATGATGCCGTCCTCGATCGTTTCGCGACCAATGGGCAGCTTTGCATCTCAAGCGCCATCATACACGAGTTCAAGAAGCTATGCTACCTCAGCTGCAGTCTCAACGCCGGCATCGTCAGCTTCGTGCTATCTTGGAGGTGGCCCAACAGCAACAATCGAGAACGGCGTGGTCCATGGCCTCACAACTTCACTGCCAGCTGCAACCGCTCCCGTGAACAAGTTCCTCGGAATACCATTCGCAAAGAGTCCACCAACCAGATTCGGTCCACCCGAGCCAGCACCACAATCACAAGCAATCATCAATGCGACGGCATGGAGTCCTTCCTGTCTGCAGCAATTCGTCTACCCAATCTACGTACAGACCTTCACGGAGTATGTTTTCAACAATCCAAAACCTGAGGAGAGCGAGGATTGTCTTTACCTCAACGTCTATACACCAAGCTCGCCAGCGCCTTGCGATGGCAGACCTGTCATGGTATGGATCTATGGAGGTGCATTGCAATTCGGAAATGCAGGGCAGCCTTACTACGATGGCAGCTCGTTTGCTGCCTACGAGGATGTGATTGTTGTGACAATCAACGTAAGTCTGGTCGCAGACATTCGAGGATATCTTGCTGACAGCACCACTACAGTACAGGACCAATGTATTTGGCTTCGCCACATCTCCCGAGATCCCTATCAAAGAGCAGAACTTGGGATTCTTGGATCAAAGATTCGCCCTCGCATGGGTTCAGCGAAACATTCAATCCTTTGGAGGCTCAGCAGAGAAAGTCACGATCTTCGGAGAAAGCGCAGGCGGCTGGTCTGTAGACACCCTCCTTACCTCGTACGATCGCGATGAGAAGCCTCCATTCCGCGGTGCGATCATGGAGTCTGGTCAAATCTCGCACAACCCACAGCCAAGACCGAGCACGTTCGACAGCTGGTATCAGCTCGCCGATGCACTGAACTGCTCGACCACTCACACCAGCAACTTGACGTGTCTGAGGGAGGCGAATGCCACGATGATACAGGATGTCATTGAGCAGAACATTCTGACTTTCAATCCTGCTTGGGATAACTACACGTTCTATGTCAACGCTGCCGAGAGGAGAGCGACTGGACAGATTCCAAATATACCAGTACTCGGCGGCTCCAACTCGCAAGAGGGCCGGTATGGTAGTCAACTACCTATATTTGACGTACTTTGCTGACCTCCATAACAGAATCTTCGAGATTGGCATGAACAGTTCGGCTTCATTCGTTGCAGAGATCACTGCCAACTATACTCCGCTCGTCGAGACAATTACAAATGCGTATCCTCTCAATGCGACGGATTCGGGCCCAACAGGGTATGAGCAAGTCTCCCAGATCTTCACCGAGTATGTCTTCCAATGCACCCAAGCACTTTGGGCAAATGCATCCGCTGCAGCAGGTATTCCGACTTGGCGCTATTACTTCAATGCCTCCTTCTACAACACCCAACCTGCACCGAATCTTGGAGCGTACCATAGCAGCGAGATCCCAATCGTCTTCGGAACGTTCAATCAGACCAATAGCACGACGCAGGAATATGCACTCTCGAGGACGATGATGGGAATCTGGGCAAGATTTGCTCGCAATCCTAAAGCCGGTCCAGGCTGGAATCCTGTTGGCACAGGTTCTTCGGCTGCTGTCCTTGTTGGAGGTGACAGCACAAGTACAGGCGGTGTCTATTACGGCGAGAATGGGACGCTCTCGCAAGGCAATTTCGACCTTGGTGTCCTTGGCAATCGGGGTGATGTCCTTGGATCAGGAGTGACTGTGATCGACTCGCAGGAGGTCGATTATCGTTGCGGTCTGTTCCATTTGACTTATCAAGCGATCGTGAACATGGACCAGCAGAGTGCAGCTGAAGAGGGCGAGGCTGCTATGGCAGGCTGAGGATATGTGGACCATATGCTGCATATTGTTTATGACTGACGACGTACAAGACCCGTCATGGTTTCAAAAGCTGGCAGGAGTCGTGTGAATAATGTCTGTCCGTAGCGAGCTCGATCGTGCAGATAGCTCGCTCATCGAGGTCCAGCAAAAAGTTCTTTCAACTCCAGAGATGAGACCTCAAAGTCATCGTCAGATGAACGATCTGAGCCGAACGCGAACTCTTCTTCGTCGATCATGACTCCCGTTGCGAAGCGATGTAGAGGTAGTTCCAAGCCAGCGGCAAGGAACGAATCTTTGAAAGATTGTACTTCGTCCATGCGTCTCGTCCTTCTTCCGCGCTGCACTATTCTAAGATCAAGATACTTCCAGGTCGCGGCGATGATATCGTCAACAATTTGATAATCATGTGCTCGAATCTCATCGAACAGATCGCAAAGCATCCACACCGGAGCTTGGTCAGGATCTGGTTTCCAATAACCTTTGACGGCTTCTTGAAGGCTGTCCAAGCATTCTTCTGCATCCTCAATGTCCAGATCAGCAACGAGTTCTCCGAGCAAGTAGACGATGGAGAAAAGCCGCGCAATCAATTCTATTCGGTCCTCCAGTGCGAACGGGAATGCAAGGCAGGCGAGACCTGTGAGATCCTGCTGCAAGAATCGCTTCTTCTGTGCTTCATTATCGAACTCCCAATGCGACAGTATCACGTCGTTGACTTGTGGCGTAAGCGTCCATCGTAGCGAGTGAACGTTCTGGTCTTCGACCAAATCTAGGTCTTCGTCTCCCACTTCTGAGATCGTTGTTCGTTGTGCCAACAATTTCTCGTTCACCAGATCCAAGTTCAGATGTTCCATTGTCGTGGCCATTTTCGCTCCTGGCTGCTGTGCTCGAGTGGTGTGATTCGGTATCCTAGACTTTCGAAGTGGCTGCGGTCACCGAAATCTGGGAACAGGAATGCAGCAGGACGTGAACGAGCAACCACGACCACGACCAGCAGCTGGAGGACATGTATATCGCCCACCATGAATCACCTGCATTTCGATAGATCCTACGACCTGCCGTGGTGGCATGTCCGGAGTCCAGAAGCGACATTGCAGTCTTACCGGAGTCGCATCTTCCTGTCCGTGATAGGCCATGCAACACCGCGTGGTAGCTAGGGTAGTGCCATAAGAAGTCTAGACTATATTCTACTTTCGAGCTTAAATGCCTGCCGCCTCCCTGCCTGGTATAGCTGCTCCCTGTCTAGGTTAGATGTAATTTTAGCCTCGCCAAGCAGGGTGGTATCGAAATCCTTCGAGCGGCTCAAGGCGCTGACACCGAACCGAAGGATGGAAATGGTTGCAAGCGGGAAGATGACTTCGCATAGAACCTAACGGCCGATACAGAATGTCTGACGCTGCTGGGGCAGCTTCGTCCGCCGCGAAGCAATTGCGTTCCATCATGGACCATATGATGGCTGTTCTACTGAAGAGTGCTAAGTGTCTGTCAGTCATGAGACATGGCAACTCTGTCTTTGAAAGCACTCAAGATATGTTCATCCTGTGAAGAGTGGATCTACAAGATCGCGATGTGTCAGAACAATTGATGAGAAGCAGCCGCGAAAATATTTGCGCCGAGAGTACAAGGCTGGGAAGCTACAGCACGGTCTCACACGCTCTCACGTAAAGAGCCCAGCAGAACTCAATATGAACACGAACCCTTGCACGCCGTGGACCGAACCACACGTCGAAGAAGATGTCGATAGAAGCAATGGCGCAGGTAGGTGCAGAGAATGTCAGCAGTGCTCCATCGCACTCGGTCAACCGATGCGTTCATCGCAAGAGAAGAGGTCCTCCACAGTGGACAGGTCGAATTCGCTAAATATTGCTCGCTACAAGAAGAAAAGGGGATCAGAGAACCATACGACCATGGTGCCGCACAAATATTTATTCAAAAGTTCTCGGTATGGGAAGAGGAGTCCAAGACGAAGGAGGCTGAGCGGATACGTGTGAAGAAAGAGCAGATAGAGAGCCATGAGAACTCAAGCACAAGATCAAAGCCTCCCCGCAGAGTCCGTGTGAAGAAAGAACTTGTCGAGGAGCAGCAGGAGCCTACAAATGAGGTGCCGACAGTACGGAGATCTTCTCGCCTGGCCAAGATCAAGAAGGAGAACACGCAAGAGAAATTCAGTGCAAATCTGAGCGCGAAGCCACGATGCAGCAGAAAGCGCAGACGCAAGCCAACGGGCATCAAGAAGGAGCCTTTGGAGAAGGATATAATATTCGACGAGATCCCTGTATATCAGCGTCCAAGAGGTATTGGGTGGGATCGAGATTCGTGTTCAGACGACCAAGGAGATGTGGCTGCTGTGTGGGGTCTGCAGCAAGTCGAGGCCATCGACCGAGAGGCACAAACACTTGACGAAGATTTGATTCCTCTAAGTGCTGATCGCTCCATCAGCTCCGAAGTAGATGGTCTGCAAAGGTCTGCCGAGGCAGCATATCTCAGCCCCGACGCCCACTGCCTTTTGGAGCCATGCTCGCATCATGGCTCTCTCGAACATGTCCACCAGGAATCCATTTTTGCTGAATTCATGAATCGGTGTGGTTTTGATGCTCCCCAAAGCTACCCATGGCTAGTCTGGGACACCACGTTACCGGAGGACCTCATCAGGAAATGCTTTGAGGACGAATGCGTAACGAACGAGCTCGACTGGGACACTAATATTGTTAGCAGAGACGTCACTCCAAGAGCAACAGAAGTACAGGAGCCTGACTATGATTCAGGCATTGCCTCTGGGGAAACCACTCCAGTCCAGTGCATTCCGACTGCCCCGCTGCTACCAAGACAGCCTGGAAAGGTCATCACCGACCTCGATGACTGGCAGCCCGCAAGTCAGGTTGAGCGCGACATTGGCATAGATATTCATGAGGTTACTCAATTCATAAAAGCGCCGATAGATGAGCTTCCAGACTCAGCTATTGACGCTGAAGTATCCGGCAATTGCTCAACAACTGCCAACCCGGCTTCAAACGAAACCGCGGTAGCAAAGTCAGGCTTTACCTTGGACCAGGAGCGTTGGCAACAGATTCAAGTCAAAGTGAGAGAGACCAAGCAGAGGCTTGACTGTGATGCCATCAAGACTGACTCCGAACGCAAGCAGCAGCATAATGGGCCGGTCCACACTCATGGACAGAGCCAAGATAGTTCTGAAATGAGACGAGATACCGTTTTGGTGGAAAGCACTGGATCTGCACCTACTTCCGGGTACACTTCCAAGAACCTGGAGAAATCGATGGACGGAGTCGATACCACTCACCTTTCATGTTTGCTGCGAGCTCTTTCGCTCCAGGGAGAGATACAGCCGATGCTGTCGCCCAGGCCAGATTCGCAAATATGCTCTGAACATAGTCCCGCACTGCGACCTCTGAATCAGATAGCGAACAACGACAGCTGTGAGAGTGAAGCTACAGGTGCATGCCACATATCAAGATCGCATGAATCTATCACAAAGAGACGCGAGACTCGAAGGCGTCGTCTTCGCAGTCTACACACTAAGCTCTTTATCGATGGTCGATGCTTCGTTTCGTTCCACGAAGCGTTTGTCTTCTGCACATCTCGATGGGAAGAAAATGCACGAAGGAGGAAGAGGAAAAGGGTTCGACGGCTTGCAGAGTGGGCAGAACAACAATGATCGTAGCAGCCATCATTGTGGTACATATCTGATATACTGAAGCAGATCAATTCTAATCCACTAAGACGCCGTCACACTCTCGCAATTGCGGCCGCGTTAAGCACGGTCGTTCTTCGGCTTCACGCATTTGAGCAGTCTATGCGATCCACCCGACTGAAAACAGTAATAGTCTACGAACAAGAATGGCAAAGTAGTCCGGGTGCACATGACAACCATCAATCTCAGAATGCAGACCTTATCTGCTACATCTGCGCAATTATGGTCAAGGTTGCAGTCGCAGGAGGCACTGGCGTCGTGGGAAGAAAACTCGTTGATGAGTTCGCTAGACAATTAAGACATGAGGCAGTGGTCTTGACTCGCAAGGTACGCACATCCGCAAGAATCACTTGAAAGACAGTCCACCAACCAAAAGATCCCCCAGACTACAATCGACGACTTGCCTCTCCCCTCGATCGTAGTAGACTATACCGACACCGTGTCTCTCACAAGCATCCTCAACGACAACGCCATCGACGTCATAATCAGCACCTTTGGCATAACACCAACTTCCCTTTCAATCTCCCAAGCAAATCTCATCAAAGCCGCCGAAGCCTCAACCACAGTAAAACGCTTCATCCCGACATCCTTCGCAATCAGATATCCTCGAGATGGCACTGCGATCTTACCACCTCTCCGGCATTTCTTCGACAGCCTTGATCAGCTCAAAAAGACACATCTAGAATGGGCGACTGTCAACAATGGGATTTTTCTTGATTACTTTATGCCTTCGGATCGACGAGGTCACTTCGATCCTTCCGCTACTCTTGTTCTCGATACAACGAATAACAAGGCTGCTATACCAGGGACTGGCAATGAGAGGATTACATTTACGTATACTCGTGATGTGGCGAGATTTGTGGTCGCTGCATTGGATCTCAATCAATGGCCGGAAGATAATGAGTTTAATGTCGTTGGAGATACGATGACTTTCAACCAGTTCTTGGGGATTGTAGAGGAGAGCGAGGCTGTCAAGTTTGACGTGGTGTATGATGAGATGGAGAAGCTGGAGAGGTTTGAGGTGACAGAATTACCTGGACATCGAAGCCAATATGGTAAATTTCCGAAGGAGAGACTATTGCCCTTCCTGTCCATTTTCGAGAGGTGGATGGCGGAAGATCGTTGTGAGATTGCGAGAGAAGGAAGTTTGAATGAGATGTTTCCGGGCATCAAGACTCTGAGTGTGAGAAAAATGGTGGAGAAGTACTGGAAGCACGCTGGAGTGCTATCAACATAGGTCCACATGCTATGTATGCAGCGATATAGTTGCTAGACTCCGCGCGTGGTCCGAGAACCGGAGCCGGAGCTTTTTGGCAAAGGCAAGCTCGCTTATGCCACAATGTTGCGGTTGCGATGTGATCCCTTCTCTCTCGGGAGGGATTGCACGGCATTTAAGACATCCCTGTGTATACGTATGCAAAGACGTCCGCAACGTCCAAGAGAGTGGTAGACGGCTGCGTGCGACTTGAACAAATCGAATCACGAGCGATGTCGGCGGACTCTTCATTGCCCAGTCTGCGCCAGACTCTTCCTTGTTGCTGCGTGTGCATCGATGTCCGTCTATCGGTGAACGGACAAATCATGATGTTCCATCAAGTAATGGCTTGGGCATGCCTGGAGAGTCGTGCAGGAACTTCGCTTCAGGACCGAGCACTGCACCTTGGCAGCGAGCAGAGAGAGACTCGTGCTTTTCGTCGAGCTTCTCGGACGTGGAAGCAGTTGGGAATGTCTCTTCAACCCTTCTTCACGGGCGCGAACTTTGACTTCATACGAAGCTTCAGGCCATATTTCATGAACACCCATCTAGCGTTCGGTCAGTAGATGCTCTCCTCGAAGGTTTGAGGTGTATGTATCTTACGGTAGTGGAAGGCCGAGACAGGAGATACCGCCCAGAACGCTCGCTGCTGGACCTACTCCTAGGTTTCTGAACATTGGTCCAGCGGCAAGAGGGAGGCCACAAGCAATGATCGACCTCAGGAATGTGTTTGCTGAAACCGCGGATGCGGCGTAAAGTCCATAGACATCCACGAGATAGTTGATGCATTGCTGGAAGATCGTATTGAAGCCTGCTCCTATAAAACCTGGTCACAGGCGTCAGCATCGTCGGAACGGCCAAAACTTTCTAGAGCACTCACCAGCTGCGACAGTGGGCAATGACCAATGGTATCTGGGATCAAGACGTTTGTCAGCAAATGGTGGAGCAACAACAGGGCCATGTCAAGTCTTCTCGTCCATCGTTCTTCCGTTGCACACGCAGCCATCTCTTGAAAGATAGATATGTGAGTTACAGAGCTAACTCTAGTTAGCAGCGTGAAAGGGTTATTATACTTACTTGGGATCCGCTGTCCAGCCGAACCAGAATAGTCCGATCGTGAACAAAAAGCCGCCGATGAACATGGGTGGTAGCCGAGCCTCTGGTGCTGCGTTGCCATTATTCTTCGCCACGGCCTTCGCATAGTGCGATTGATTGGCCAAGTTGATCCCGACAGCACATAAGACGCCCACAAAGAGGGCGAGGAAAGGCAGTGTCGAGACGACAGTACTGTAACCTCTCTCGTCGCGAAACACGATGGGAAATACTTCCAATGTCATGTAAAGAATGCCGTACACGAATGAAGCATACGCTGCGATACCTAACAATCAAGTCAGTCGTGTAAAGATACATCGTAGTTCCCTTGTAGTCTTACAAGTTACCATTGGTTCAGTCACCAACATTCGTATGGGTCGAGAGAAGTACTTGGTGAGAATGTTCGAAGGCTTCATCTTTTCTGACTCATGAGGATGCCAGAAGCGGTCATCTCCTGTGTCTTTGCGCAAACGTCGAGCTTTCCTTTTCAACAGAACAGGGCTGTAAAGCTCGGGCAATGTGAAGAAGGTCAATGCCACCATGAAGAAAGCAAAGATCGCTGCGATATACTCCGTCCCTGAAGGTCTGATCAGCCATGGCTAAACAGCCTGGATCTTGGGAACTTACACCTCCAACCAAGATGAGGATTGGCGGTCAGGGCAGCGCCTACCACCGGACCGAGACAAGGACCGCCGACCACCATTACGGCGTAGAAAGTCACAGCGATGCCTCGAGCTCGCGGCTCATACATGTCTCCAAGCGCAGCGCTTACATTACTGACTGGCGCCGATCCGAAAAGTCCTCCAAAGAATCTGGTTATGAAAACACTTGCCGCATTCGTGCTGGTTGCAGTGCCGATACTGAAAAGCCCTAGAATGAAGACTGCTGGAAGAATACTCCACTTGCGACCATATACCTACACCTCTTGCATTAGAGTCCAACCTGACTTTTGACCAATTATGAACGAAGTCTGACCTCGCTAATGGGAGCCCACATCATTGGGCCGAAGGCGAAGCCCAGAATGTACAGGGCAACAACCAGAACGGTCACCTCTTCGCTGACACCGATGTATTGGGAGATCACAGGTTCGGCCGGTGAAATGATCGAGCTCGCAATTGAGGCAGTAAGAGCAAAGAACCCCAGCTGGAGGGTAATGATGGCCTTATACGGCGTGGAGAACGATCTCGGATTGTCTTTGTCATTCTCGTCGAACTTGACCTGGAATTCTGGATCTCTGCGATGAGCATGCCGCGATGTTCTAGAGACCCTGGAGAGTATTTTCGAAAGATTGTTTGAGTTTTCTTGAGGACCTTGCACTGGCTCGTTCTTCTCGATGTCGGTCGTCTCCTCAGGGCTGTTGTAATTGTCTTCTCCAGAAGTCGAATGGTCCTGTTTCTCTTCGTCCATAACTTTGTCGGATCTCGCCACAGAGCTGTTCAAGGACAGGCGGGAATCCATTTTGTAAGAGCAAACTAAGGCGAACACAGATCTGTCTCTAGAGCCATCTTTGCAATCGAAGCTGCAAACATCCTAGGCGGCTCTTGCATTTAGATGGGCTAAGAAATCCTACAATGGCTACGATAGGTGGGAGTTCGGCACCACGGCACAGAGGCATGAGGTAGACGGTGACGTGGAGAGGCGCTAAATTTTGTCTTCGAGATCACATCTTTCATCGGCACGTGTGCCGGATCTTTTGCTCATTCTGAAACACATATTAGAGGTCCCTTGTCCTGGCCTGCGCCAGATTTGTAGGAAGAATCGATCTGGGTGGCCAAGACCTGACCTGCGTGGTACTGTGATCATGACGCTGTGAGTGGTGCTCCTCTTCTCGCAAGCAGAGCGAGGTCGCCGCCGTGGTTACCGCTCGGATCGCATGGCACTCGTGATTTCCTGGAGCCGAACCTCCGCATTTCGCCTTGCTCTCAAGGCCGAACCTCAGAACAAATGCACGATAGAGCTGCGATGTCGGCCTTACTGCAATCGACGTCTTTTTGATGACTGATGACTGAAACTGATGGATCTGTCAGGTACAGTCGTGCAGCCCTGGCGAACTTTCTTGTCAGTGCGCTCGGGCCGCCGAACTCAAACGCCTGTCACAACTTCCTTGTCGAATGCTAATAACGCGACGCGAAATCAACTCCTGAGAGCTCACTTTGGTCTGGTCTGGTCATGACTTGCAAGTGTAACGAGATCGAGCATACATTTTTGCTGTGCATCGGAGTGTGCGATCGCTATGGGCATCAACGGGTAATATCACCGTTCGAAACATCGAAACAGAACTAACATTAACAGACTATGGGATGTGCTTGGTGAGGGAGAAGTTTGTGACATCGCAGACTATGCCGCAGCACACTTTCGTGAGCACAAGCGGCCTCTACGGATCGCTGTTGACGAAGCTTGTTGGCGCTTTCGTTCCCTTACTCCCGAAGATGTGGAAAGGATACGCAAAGGCGAGCCAGCAGCAAACCCGGTGGAGAAGACTGTGCTACAGCAAATTTTGAGAGCTTATAAGCTCAACATCCAGCTGCTATTCGTCTGGGATGGACTCCGCAAACCAGGAAAGGACAGGCAAAAGAAGAAGGGCCCCGGTGGCGGCAAAGTTGCGAATGAGACTGTACGGTCTTTGCACAAGTTGTTTGACGTTCTACGAGTACCCTACCATCAAGCACCGGGCGAAGCTGAGGCCGAATGCGCGAAGCTGCAGCGACTTGGTGTTGTAGATGCTGTCTGGAGTGACGACGGGGATTCCTTCATGTTTGGCTGCACCACTCTCATCAGGAAAGTTGACATCAAGAACAATTGCATGCGCATGGTACGAATCTACAGGTCTTCTACTATCCTCGAGAGATTTGATATGGACTCCGACAGCTTAGTGCTCTTTGCAATTTTGTCTGGAGGAGACTACGATCTTACAGGTCTCCGTGATTGTGGGCCTATGACGGCGAAAGAAATTGCAAAAAGGCGGCATTCACTAGCCGGGGCACTTAAACATCACACCGAAGGTGACCTTCCAGTCTGGAGAACATCGCTGAGGGAAGTGCTAAAGAAATGTGGAAAGTCCATTAACGTTCCCGACCAGTTTCCGAAGTGGAAGACAGTCCAATCGTACCGGAATCCCGCTGTTTCCACGGATGAAAAGTGCTGGAACTTGTCCAAATTGCATGGACGCGGCGGTTGGGATCAGCGTATAGATGAGCAAAAGCTTCGACGCGAGCTCCGTGAAAGATACAACTTCGGCACGAGGGAGTATCTCAAGCACATTGCGCCGCTGTTCCTTGCTCGGGCTTTGAGAGACGCTACGCCGCAGCAGAAGCAGGAGAACCTGCGTTATGCTATTCAGCTCAAACGTACACCAGTCAAGAAGAATGCACAAGGAGAGATGCAGCCACCAAGTCCGGTGGTGAACTTTTGGTATGCACCACAAGCCTTGGTCGACATCAATCCATCTGTTCAGCCGCCTGAAGAGGACTGGACGAAGTATGCGACCCAAGATAAGCCCACCTATGATCCTATGGAGCGGATTGACTGTGAGAGATTTCTGCTATGCTTTCTGGAAAGCGGCCTTCCGGAAGGTGCATTGGATAGACCAGCGGCGGCCTCAAGGAAGCGAAAGGAAACGGAGAAAGACACAGATGATGCGGTAGATGGCACAGGATCGCTCGGCAGCTCTCAATGCCCCTCGTCTGCGGGACCTTCGTCAAAACGTGCGAGGAAAGCGGTAAAGTCTTCCGAGAATCACAAGCCGGCGAAACCGAAGAAGAAGAGAGCTTCTACAGAAGCGCCTCCAATAACGGCACCTCCGCCTCAGTTCAAACGAGTCGATCTACCCGAGTACCGGTCGCCTGTCCGAGAACAGGGTCCAGCACACGAAGTTATCGATTTAGGTGAGGGGTCGGACAGCGAGGACGAAGAGGTGATAACAGGAGCTTCTGGTCTCTTCTTAACGCCAACTTCGACTCCTTCAGAACCGTCGCAGCAAAGCACAGCTGCTGGCTCCACAGGCCCGTCGCCCGCAAGAGCCGGACCCAAATTCAGGCCGCTGAAGCCTAGAAACTCGCTGCCATCTCCTTCGCAACTTCAGAAGCAGCCTCAGTCATCTACCTCCACAGCAAAGCCGAAGGCCCGAAAGCCATCCAAGCAGCCGGAGGATGGCCGCGAGAAGCGAAGCGACACTGTCTCTTGCAATTCGCTGGCGGCCGCATCAGTCAGAGTGACAAAGTCACTACCATCTCAAGAGCTCGCTCCTGTCTCAAAAGCAAGTAAGGCTTCGCAGCGACCGGTCCGAAAGGATCTGCCAAAACCATCAGACCTCGCGCCGGGAGAAACGATTCCTGCTGCGACATTGCGAGAACTGCGGGCCGCCATGTTTGCTACTGCAGCGAGCAATGTCGCTCCATCGCCTGTCCAGAATTCGCAGTCAAAGGTTTGCCCAAACAATGTCATTGACCTGACTTGAGACTATGTATGGCCTTGTCGGAAGTTCATTCTATCCTACTGCTTACTGGAGCAGCATCGGCAAGTTGCAACTTTCTGGCACGAGCCACGTCGAAACAAGAATCCTGTTGTCGAGACATCTGGTCTAAGTCTCTCTGCGAGGCGTGCCAGCAATAATGTCAGGTCGCAGCATTGTCAGGTGATCGGTGTCTACCTGAAATGGGACCAAGTAGGCCCGCCGCCAAGCGCCCCTTGCTCGTCCCGCACGGAAATGAGCTTCAACAACGGCAACCTGCAAGGTACGGCGCGAGCAATAAGTGTTACGAGATAAATGCATATTTAAGGTACAGACCAATCATTGCTCGCGCCGAGGAACCCTTCGTGTAAGAGCGATCCCTATTCGAGATGTAGTTACCGGTTCCATCTTCAGCCTCGAATCGCAATACGCGTGACTGGTGTGCGCGCTCTGGATGCGTGTGCTGTCCCAAGTTTTATATCTAGTCCCGTCTCCGCACTCTTCCCCTTGTCCACTCTTTTGCGCCATTCAGCATTCCAGTCGGTCGTTACCACACAGCCATTTTCGAATCGATATCGCATCTCTATCCGCCTATCTCGATACCAACGGTCTCTATACCAAGTCTCTAATACCATCAACATGAAGTCCTACGCGATCATCCTCTCCGGCCTTGCCGCCATGGCTTGCGCTCAGGACGATTCGTCTTCGTCCGTCGATGCCATCCTCGCATCTGTCTCAGCCCAGGTCGCATCCATCAGCGCACAGGTCGAGTCTGCAGCTGCTGCCGCCACCAGCAACGCCAGCTTGTCTCCAGACCAGCTTGCTTCCTACAACTCTGCTCAATACTCTATTGCTACTGCTGCTATGGTGCGTACATCAATGGCGCATCGGCCAAACTGCGCGACTTCGAGCTTAGCTGACGATCATTCCAGGGCAAGGAGTCTAGCATCATCGCTGCTGCATTGACCAGCGTCTACGCTGCTCAGAGCGCTGCTTCTGACGCTCTCGCGTCTGGTGAGTACTCGTGCGCGTACTTCACGGCGCGTAACTCTGCTGACAGTTCTAGCCAACTCCGAGCTCTCCACCGCCACCGGCGCTGTCGCCAGCTCGCTCTCCGGCGTCCGCTCCTCCATCACCCAGGCCATTGCCAGCCAGAGCAACGCCGCTGCTACCCTCTCCCAGACTGCCAGCAACGCTATGTCGTCCGCCAGCGAGGCCGCATCCAGCGCATCCGAGTCTGCCACGGGCACTTCGTCTGCTTTCGCCGCACCAACTTCTGCGCCACTCATCGCCGCTGGTGCTATTGGTGCCATCGGTCTTGCCGTTGTTGGCATGTTGTAAATCGTCTGAAAAAGCTGGATATTTCAATTCATTAAGAAAGTGAAGCATTGTCAGTGTGCGACGGCGTCTAAGGATGTGAGATATCATGGCATGTCAAAATTTCGATAGTAATGCAGTTATTGATTCAACGAAGTTTCCAACTGAGAAAGCGCCTGCCTGTCTGCTCTATCATCGGGGTGCCACATCATCTACCAATTCTTACATAGGAACTCCTAGGTACTTTCCGTCGAGATACAACGTGTAGATCGAGACGGCTGCGGCTGAGGTCATGATGATAGTGCGGACTGTTAAATTGAATGTCAGCAAATGTAGGCGCGTGTACAAAGCAGAAACTCTTACAGTTTGCGCCTCTCTTCCAGATGACCTGTGTCTCCCTGAACTTCTTCTCGGCAGCTGCGTCGCTTGGATCTGCTTCAAGCTTCTTTGCAGAGTCTCTCATCGAATTGTTGAAAGGCGCCATGTAGCCAAGAGTGTACACCGTGGTCGCAACATTCAGACCAAACGCAGCAAGCAAGAATGCCCACTTCTCGTGAGCAACGCGGCTCTCGTTGCGCTTCAGGAAGCAAGTGATTCCCAGGACGAGGTTGGAAAGCGTAGATACGGCATTGAGCTTGGGGAAGAACTTGTCGCTTGCGGACAGAAGCCACCGCACTTGCTTGCCTTGGTACAATGCAGGCACATCGTCGATCTCGAGCATGGGCATTGTCAGTGGAGCCTGGAGGCCAGTTGCGCCTAATGTTGTGAGTGCTAGAAATCAAGGCGCTTTCCATACAGGCATACCAGAGTTGAAGCCAGCCGTCACCGCAGCGATGAACTGGATGGGTGTCATCCACCAGAACTGAGAGAACCCTGTTGACGCCATTGTCGATGCTGTATTACAGAATGAAAGTGACTTGGTGAAGCTGTAGATGGCAGGAAAGAGAGCAAAAGAGAACAGTGGTGTTGGATCTCACCTGTTGATCACATCAAGGTTACGGTTTCCATCGTCAACAACGCGCAGGATCTCGGGAACTCGCAACAGCTCTGTGTCTCCTGCGTTGCCCAAAAGGTCATATCAATGCTGCTCGATCGGCTCCTCACCCCGACCAGCGTGAAACCAAAAAGTCCAAGGCCTCGGGTCGATCCTAGCCTCCTTTCACGCATCGGCCCTTGCCTTTGGCGTCCTTCTAAGCCTTCATGGCATTACATCAGAATTCCACTCTCCAAGAAGGCATACTATCCGCATTCTTCCCGCACCTCAACTACGACCGAACCTCGCCCGGCAGGTGTGGTTTGTTCCCTGGGGAAAGCTGTGGACCTGACATGTCATGCCATGCTTCAATGCTGGGGTGCGTGCAGAAAGATCGTGTACTGTAAGCAGCTTTCCTATCATTCTAATCTCCTAACAATCTCTCCTTCTCTCCTCCCTCTACTCCCTAACCACTCTCCACTCTACCATCATGTCCGCTTCCGCTCTTCTCAAAGCGCGCTGCAGAAGGCCTTCATACCTTCAAAAATTGGCCAAAGCTGAAGACCTGATCGATCTTTTCCCTCATAACTCGTACATTGGCTGGTCTGGTTTCACAGGCGTGGGATACCCGAAGAAAGTACCAACAGCTCTGGCCGAACACGTGGAAAAGAATAATTTGCAGGGAAAGCTCAAGTACAATTTGTTTGTTGGAGCTTCGAGTGGTTCCGAGACGGAGAATAGATGGGCTAGAAACAACATGATTGAGAGAAGAGCGCCGCATCAGGTTGGCAAGGAGATCGCGAAGGGCATAAACAACGGCAATATCAACTTCTTCGTAAGTGGGTAAGAGATTCGCGTAGTTGATTGGGGAAAGTTGCTAATACCTGGGTAGGACAAGCACTTGTCAATGTTCCCCGTAGACTTGATGTATGGCTTCTACACCAAGCATAAATCGAACAATCGCCTGGACGTAGCAGTCGTGGAAGGTATGGTGCAAGACACTCCTCGATACATTTCAGCTGACATTTTCCAGCTTCGGCCATTACTGAAGATGGTGGTATCATTCCTGGAGCGAGGTAAGTGAATAGAGGACAGGAAAGCTTTCCGTGAACAAGCGGAGACTGAGCTTGTTGAAGCATTTACTGACTATTTGTCCTCTACCTTTTAGTGTCGGAGCCTCGCCAGAAATCATTCAGATGGCCGACAAGATCATCATCGAGGTCAACACAGCTGCGCCAAACTTCGAAGGACTCCATGATATCACGATGACAGACCTGCCACCACGACGGAAACCATATCTTGTCATGTCGCCAGAAGATCGAATCGGTACTCCGCATATTCCAGTAGACCCAGAGCGGGTAGTCGCTGTAGTAGAGTCAGACTACCCAGACAAAACAGCTCCCAATGCGCCAGAGGACGATACGAGCCGTGCCATCGCAGGTCACTTGATCGAGTTCCTCAAACACGAAGTCAACCATGGACGCCTTCCACAAAACCTCCTTCCAATCCAGTCTGGTATCGGTAACATAGCTAATGCCGTAGTGGGTGGACTGGCAAGTGGGGGTGCCAACTTCAAGAACCTCAAAGTGTGGACGGAGGTTCTGCAAGACAGCTTCCTGGACCTCTTTGACTCCGGAAATCTCGACTTCGCCACCGCAACATCAATCCGCTTCTCACCAGATGGGTTCAACAGATTCTACAACAACTGGGAGCAGTACTCCCCGAAGCTACTTCTCCGCAGCCAACAAGTCTCAAACTCTCCAGAGATTATCCGAAGACTCGGCGTAATCGGAATGAACACTCCGGTCGAGGTTGACATCTACGCCCACGCCAATTCCACATGTGTGATGGGATCTCGTATGCTCAATGGTCTAGGCGGAAGCGCAGACTTCCTTCGTTCGTCGAAATACAGCATCATGCACACACCGTCAACCCGACCAAGCAAAACCGACCCAACTGGTGTTTCATGCATTGTGCCAATGTGTACACATGTCGACCAAACCGAACATGACCTAGATGTCATCGTGACCGAACAGGGTTTCGCCGATGTTCGTGGAATGAGCCCCAAGGAGCGAGCTCGCGAGATCATCAAGCATTGTGCGCACCCCGACTACTACCCAATCCTACAGGACTATTTCGATAAGGCGGAATATGAATGCCTTAGGAAAGGCTGGGGTCACGAACCACATCTTTTGTGGAATGCCTTTGATATGCACAAGCACTTGAATGAGCATGGAACCATGAAGATTCAGAAGTGGTTATAGGGATATAGTAGAGCGGCTTTGTTCTGTATCAATATTCTGGAAGCGTGGCGCAAAGGAATAGAGTATGTATATCGAAAATGGCGCTAGAGTAGACGCCTTTTCTTGGCAAATCGAAATGCAACAAGATATATACATAGATGCGGTCATTACAGAAGATCGTCTCTATACGTTCTGCTCGTTCACGAACAGACCAGCCATACCCTGGCCAGTACCAATGCACATCGTTGTGACAAGAACCTTCTTCTGTTGTCTTCTGCATTCACTCAGACCAGTCACGATCTGTCTCGCACCAGTGCAGCCCAGTGGGTGACCAAGAGCGATGGCACCACCTCTTGGGTTCATCTTTTGCCAGTCAAGCTTGAGAGTGTCCCTGCAGTAGACAGCCATAGAAGCGAAAGCCTCGTTAAGCTCGAAGAGATCGATATCGTCAACGGTCAGACCGTACTTGGTGAGGAGTTTTGGAACAGCGATCGATGGACCGATACCCATGATACGTGGTGCGAGACCAGCAACAGTTGCGCCAACAAACTTGGCCATAATTGGCTGACCGAGCTCAAGAGCCTTGGAGCGCTTCATCATGAGCACAGCGGCAGCACCATCAGTGACCTGCGAGCTGTTGCCACCAGTCGACTTATCACCATAATCTGGGAAAGCCGGTCGAATCTTCTGGAGAGATTCGAAAGTAGTACCGTATCTTGGACCCTCGTCACGAGTGAGAGTGACCTCCTTACCATCAAGCTGGACCTTGATTGGAGTGATCTCATCATCGAACCAGCCTGCCTTCTGAGCGACCTCAGCACGACGGTATGATTCGGCAGCATATCTGTCTTGCATTTCACGAGTGATGTTGAAGTCCTTTCCGACGTTCTCGGAAGTTTGACCCATGGGCTGCAAGCAGTCGCGGGCATCTTGGTTGGCGTTGAGGATGTCGTCGACGAATGGGCGAGTGAGGCGGTCGCCGCCTGCGGTCATGGATTCTGCTCCGATTGCGACACCGACTTCGATGCTGCCGGTGATGATCTGGTTGGCGATGTCTTGCACGGCTTTGAGACCTGATGAGCAGAAGCGGTTCACTGAGGAGCCGGCGGTGGTGTTTGGGTAGCCTGCTGCGAGGAGAGCGGCACGGCAGTAGTAGGCGGCCTTTGCGTCGGAGACCTGTATCGATTGTCAATTTCTGTATTCTTGCATACAGTATCGTTGCCATTCTTACATTTCCTAAGCAAATATCCTGAACCAGTTGTGGATCTAATCTGCTCTTGTATCGGACTTGCTCGAGAAGCTTGAAAACAATGCCATCGAGAGGAGTGTCCTTGAGACCACCCTTCTTGCCCTTTGCGAGAGGAGTTCGTATCGCGAGAGTGATAACGATGTCGTCTGGGTTCTTTTGGGTACTAAAAGGGCATACTCGATCAGTACTGCTGTTCTGATGTCTGACAACCACATGCCGCCTCGAACCTTGCGGGGAAAGGCTTTCGGCGTAACAGACAATGGCTTACATTTGGTCCAAAGGCTTCTGGCCTGGAAGAAGGTGTCCAAGGACGCTCTTTACTCGTTCTGTTGCCATTTTGAAATGTGCTGTGATGCTTCTAGTCGAGTGAAAGAAGAAAGTGAGATGTTGATGTTAGAAGAGCGGACGACTTTCTTGATTAGATGTTCGCATTAGTGCACTCGAGCTCTGGCGACTTGCGCGGTACCGACGGGCCTCGGTTGAAGTCGCCGCTTCGTAGTGCCGTTGCTGTGCTCAGCGGCTCCATCTGTGGCACCAGACTGCTCACTGCTCAGCATTTCGACCAACTACCGCGGCAAGACACGTGCAGCAACCACCAGTCTCACCGTGCCTTTCTTTGATTCGACAACGTCGCCTCTGATATCCGGAGAACGACCAGGGTGTTGACGAGGGCACGCGAGGACTCCGGGACCACCAAAGACCGAGATCTGGTCGAGGTAGCGCCGCAGCATAGAGAAGACCATGTCTGAGATTGGATATACATTCCCTCATGGCTGTCGCATCACACACGGGGAAGGTGCGAATGTCAAGAAGCCTTTCAAGGACATCGATCTCACAATGTATGAGCTCTCACCTTCCAACGATAAAGGCTTCAAGGGACAATTGGGTTTCATTGAATTCCATACCGAATATCGTCTCCCTAGACATATTCATATGACTATCGACAAGAAAGGTCTCATAGATGAGCGAATCATGATTTTGCATGGCGTTGCATTGGTTGAGATCGCTGGAGAGTACTTCGCTGTAGCACCAGGCTCTCTGGTATACACAAGAGGTGGCGTCCCGCATACGTTTACTGCATGTCCTGCTGGAGTCAAGCTTCCAGATGGCAGTATATCTTCCGGAACGTTTACGATGGTGTATGAGTACGAGGAGCCCACCACGTTCTTCCCTACAGAATCTGTGGAAGTTGTTGACGATCCGGCGGATTACAAGCCTTGGGCAGGTGACCTGGAAAGTATTCGCTTTCCAAAAATGTCTGCACAGGATGTCGTTGAGAAAGGCAGTATTATCTTCAATAAGGAGAAATCGAAATTGAGTCTCGCGTAATTCTGAATTTTGGCTTGCGTCTCAAAGTCAGCAAACACAGTATATGCGCAGCGCCTGTGACAATCATGTCATGCGTAAGCCCCAAAGTGCTTCCAGATTCAGTCTCGCCATCCTGACAGACTCCGCAACGCCTTCGCTATGATAGATCATTCCAGTACATTTTCCTATTCGTCCTCGACCTCTTCCACACGAGCATTCATGTTGCGATGCTGCAGATTCTCTGATGGAGCGGCTTCAGCACCAGTAGCGGCAGGAGCTGCTGTTACAGGTTGAGAGACGGGCGTGGGCTCATCCTGCTTTGCCTTGTTCTTCTTGCTTTCCTTGCTCGGAGGTAGCTCGCCTCGCTCTCTAGCAGCTCGACGTTCCTTCTTCGCGATTCGCTCGTCCTTTTTGCGTTTCTTCACCTCTTTTTCACTCTCGTGCCATGCCCACACTGGCTTGAACGAATCGAAGAAGCCTACATCTTCAAAGAGATTTGGATACAGCCAGAGTCCGGGCGGGACTGTGAAGAATGTGATCAAGAAGAGGATGAGTCGGAATATAGCCATAGCGAAGAATAGACCGAGCACGCCCAGCATGGCCATACTCAAATACCAGACGCCGATGCGCAACTTGACAGGCCAGACAGGGAAGAAGACAACCAAGAGAATTGCGGCAAGAGCTCCACCAGCCTGCAGCTTCCGCTTCCACTGTGATCCTTGATAGAGCCAAGTGTAGTACATGTCATCGGCGGCTTCTTGTTGCTGCTCTACCTTGACCGTCCAAAGACCCTTGGTTCGCTTCTTCTTGGCATGGTTATGGCCCTCGTGTCCATGGTTCTCGTCCACTTTGCTCACTCGCAGCGCCAAAAGCGACATTGGTAGAAGCTTGAAGGTGTTCTCCGCCGTCACTCGATCCTTGACCTCTGGAAGAAGGGCATTCTTCTTACGTGCCTTTACGTATGCATCTGACTGCAGCGCCCTAATTGCGCGCTTCACCTTGAACATGTCTTTCCTCTGCTCTTGGAAGACACATGTCCTCATCTTCAGATCTTGTGACATCAGGAAGTTTGCGACGGCGATGGCTTCGGGTTTCGGCGGGCCTGGCTGAATAGGCACTTGCTGTCCAGGCTGTGCGCCTTGTGCCTGTTGTTGCTGCATCCGCCGCTGTTGCTCCATCATCTGCGCCTTCATTCGCTCGACATACTGGGGCACCGTGAGGCCGGCCTTTTGCGCTTCAGCGGCCAATTGCCGTTGCATCTGCTGAATCTGCTCAGGCGAAGGCTGCTGTCCTGGCGGAAACTGCATCTGAGGCATTCCACCTGGCGGCGGTCCACCTTGCGGCGGTCCCTGCTGAGGTCCTGACATTTTGCTTTTGCGCCTTTCGTTGTCTCGGGAATAGGACCTGGAGTGCTGTGCTTATGTCGAATAACAATATGCGTGTATTGCGTCGAGTCACTTAGCGTGTTGGTGGGAGTCAAGTAGAAGGTGGATGGTAGTTCTTAAAATAAAGAAGTCGACAAGTTGCGTCAATAAGCCGAGCAGGGGTCCGCGTTCTCAGGAGAACTAGTGGCAGGAAATCACATGCAGACATCCTTTTTCTCTCCATCCTTAACATCATTGTCACAGAATATAGCAAAGGAGAGATGTCATAATTGAGAGGACGTTCATCATCATTCATTACTCCATGTCATTGATTCCTGAGCCAGCCTCGAACTTCAAGCCGGAAAGCTACGTAAGGGGATCCAGAGAGTCCATTGCATCTCCTTCAATGCCTAGACCTTCTCAATATCGCTATCGGAATGATGGCGAACGCTTCCATGCTGTTCGTGCTTCACATTGTCGATAGCATGCTGACCTGCAGCTTCCGCGAGGTCCTCATCGGTACGCGCCAACATGGAGCGACCTCGATATTCTGGACCGAGGAATGTCAAGATAATGACATATGCATAGACGCAACCCATGAAGATGCAGATCTAAAAGATTGTTAGCGATTTCGAACGATTACAGAACCAGCTGAGGTCGACATACCACTTTGCCATAAGCATATCTAGAGACATGCGTACCATCCTCCTCGATCTTGTCCGGCAAAGGAAATCGCTCGCCAATCGTGGCCTCGATTGTGGAACTGGCCGAAGAGACCAGATTACCGAGCTGGTAGGAAGTACCGACCACGAAAGCTCTCAGACTTCCCGGAGACAATTCCATGAGATGAATGGGAATAATGCCCCAGGCTCCTTGCACACAGAACTGCTCAAAGAAAGCAGCAGCAATGACGCGCTCGTTGCCAACGAAGGAGTACGGGTAGAGCAATGCACCACCGATAATGGAGATGAAAATGATGCCAAAGCGACGTCCGAATGACTGCGAAAGGTAGCCGATTGTGGTTCCGCCCGTGATGGCTCCGAGATTGGCCACGACTTGAGTGACGGTCACGGCATTTGCAGAGAAGCCATATTGGTTGGTTAACCTGAAAGGGTCAGCAATGGTCGAACAATAGGCACTCCGAGACACCGCACTAAGGCAGAACTGCCATCTCTGACAGCGCTCGCTCAGCCTTACACGCTCGCTCGGAGTCACGCCTTACACACAAGGGCTTACTCACATGGTCGGGTACAAATCCTGAGAACCGTGGCTCATGAAGTTGAAACCAGCCATCAAAAGAACCATGTAGATAAGCAGCATCCAGTGACGCTTGAGCGCGACTTTACCTTCGTTGAGAAAGGTCTTGCCGACGCCATCTCCACTCTCGCGAATGCGAACTCGCTCCTTATATGCATCCGTTTCGCCCAGGAAAAGACGGAAAGTAATGATCAGCACAGGCACAGCTCCGCCAAACCAGTACAGTGGTCTCCATTTGTGAGGGGTGGTGTCGACAAGAGCTCTGGCGAAGACGGTCGCGAGGAGATATCCAAACGCATAGCCTTGTTGCAACATGCCAGAAATGATACCTCGTGCCTTCTCTGGACAATCTTCGAGTGCCATGGCCGCGACGTTGCCATAGAGTCCTCCCATTGCAATGCCGAAAAGAGCTCGGACTGCAAGGAACTGGTCATATGTGTTGCAGAAACCTGTCCCGAGTTCGAGAGCGATGAAGAGCAAGTTGTTGACGACGAACGGCCATTTCCTTCCATATCTGTCTGATGCAAGTCCGAAGGTAATAGCACCAACAGACCTGAACATCAAAACCAGTGTGATACCCCATGTAATGTCCTTCTTCGTCTTATCGAATTGCTCTGCGAGGTTGCTTACTGTCAAGCTGACAGTGAAGAAGTCGAAAGCGTCCCAGGTCCACGCAATGAATGCGCAGGAAAAGAACAGCCATTGCTTGCGATTGAGCGAACGAAGAAGTGTAATCGGGTTGTCAAGCTTGTCCATGGGCGGCTTCAAAGTCGAGAAGCGTGTCCAGAGGTATCGTCTCGCCGACATCTTTTCGGTAGTCTCGCCAGTATTGGGCAAAACCGCATCTTCGCGCTCGAGGGCATGCTGCCCATACTTCTCTTCCGACATCGTGTCTTCCTATTCTTGAGAAACTCTGTTAGTCGCACGTCTTCTGCATGCCAAGTATGGAGAAGCATTTGCTTGGTGTCTCCAAGACTGCGGAGGGTCTGGAGAAATTGTGGAATGCCGTTGAACACCGACATGACACCGTTGATGTATATCGCAAATTGCCTCTCACCACCCTCCAAAACTTCAACAACAAAGCTTGCTCACCTTTAAGCTCAGCCAAGCCGATCTTGTCTGCTCTCCCTGGTCAAAGATGGTGTCTCGGCGTTGCGCAAGAACGCAAAGTGAAGAGCAGACCAAACCACTTGGAAGGAGTCACACGCAGCTTTTAGTACTTTCTGCAAGACGCGCCAAGGGTGGTATCCAACAGCGATCGTCGCCGGATGATAAATGAAGAGCCTCTTTTCCATTCCCCAAGCTCCTCCGCCATGCGAGCGAAAAGGACGCTATGACCCTGCACTGTGGGGTCTCCAGTGTGCCTCAAGATCCTGCGAGTGGTTGGCCCAACCAATCGACATTCAACCGTAAGCCGCAAGATACCGTGCCGACGCCATTTCTCTGCCATTGCAATGCCTCTGGCACACGGCAAATCGTGGCCACAGAGCAGTGTGAGGCGTTTGACAAGCTCCCCTTGATCATGTCGTGCCCAAGAAGGCTTGCAGATGCTTGGCTTTGGCAAGCATTATGGCGAACTCTGGCGGCTCTTGGAGTGATGCTTGTGGTGTCGAGCCCCGGCAGCTAGAACTAGCTGTGCATGCGGAGACGGATCTTACGGGATGGAGAGTCTTGGAATCGGGAGAAGTCGACCTCAGCCGCCTCGTATGTACGAGCTGTGCTCCGGTGTCTTTTCTTCCAAGAACAAGTCCAACTCTGTCCGTCGACGCCACCAGCGTTCGATTACGAATGTATGTCACTGATGGTGACTTTTTCCTTTCACATTCGTATCCTGAACATTTGAGATTTGTTGCAGAAGCTGGAACGCAAGCAAGCAAGCCCTTCCTCTTTGGGTATACTGTCCGGCGTGGACTTGGCGAGAGGTCAATTGGCGATAAGAGGTAGAAATGTAGAGAATTGTTTTGTATAACACTGGTGGAGAGAAGCAAAGTGCGAAGATTATACTCAGGAATTCATGCAAAGGACGGTTTCTCAATGATCAATAATCATATAGCCGGCCTCATTGAAAGAAGGATCGTCGCCTTCCAGAAACAAACACCACAAGGCGTGAGCCCACAATCACGTGGAGACCATGGATACAGAACTCAATCTTGAACTCTATTCAACGCCGCCTAGCTTTGCATTGACAGCCTAGTATCCCAAGTAACAGACCAAACATTGCTCGAGCATCCCGCAATATCTCCGTTCGTGAACGAACACCTATCCCAGCACCTTGACAGCGCCCCAAACAGCTTCATTCTCCGATATAGCTCCCAAAGTGCTTTTCAGATAGCATGAATCGCCGAGAAAGCTGACACCAACACAGTCATCCTCCTCTGCACAGTCCTCAATGCAATTCCTGAATCGTCTCACACCCCTCAAGCCAGTATGTACACTATCGTCGCCTTCCAAGTTCCCTCCAGCATGGTCGATGCCGCATTCCACTTTATACTGCAGCGTGGGATCGGAGTCCTGTGAATCAAGGATGACACCGTCGCAAGCCGGACAGACTGGGAAGTTCGTGTCACAGGCTGTACCATTCTCTTGAGGCGAAAGCAAACGGATTCCAGTGATGACCGAGTTGTTACTCGCTGTTCCGAGCTGACTCTTCATGTAGCAAGTAGAGCCTGAGAGGGATGCACCCACGCAGCCTTGGGTGCTCCCACAAGCCTCGATGCAATTTTGAAGCCATAGCTCTCCGTTTCCATTTGGAGCCGTCGATCCAACATTCTGTGCAACTAGATCTCCACCTGCGAAATCCACACCGCATTCGATTGCGAATGTCAGGTTGGTGCTCGTAGTGTAGTTGGCGCCGTTTGCAGCTGGACAGCTTATCGGTGGTGTCGGAGTTGTGACGTTGGCAAGTCTCGCTCCCAGCAGGCCTTCATAGGGAACAGGGTCTCCCAGGACGTACTTCAGGTAGCATGCCGATCCGGATAGAGAGACATCGACGCAAGGCTGTGTGCCGGTCCAAGCATCACATGCTTCTATACACTCTCTGAGACTTTCGACGTAGGTACGATTAAGGTCACCACCACTGTGGTCGATGCCACACTCGATGATGAATTCTTGACCTGATGGAGCGGTGTATGCTGTGCCATTGCTTGCAGGACATGTCAAAGGGACCTCGGTAGCAGTGCTGGTGCTCTCAGTGGCAGACGTAGTGGTATCTGCGATTCCTGACGTAGTAGAAGTCGCCTCAGTAGCAGTGCTGGTACTCTCAGTGACAGTCGTACTGCTTTCTGCCAGCTCCGATGTGGCAAAAAATACCCCAGTGGTAGTGCTCGTGCTTTCGGCGGCTGATGTAGTGATGTCTCCTACCTCAGACGGCACTGGCGATACAGTAACCGTTGATGCTGCGCCAGATGTTATGAAGGCATAGTTGTTGATTATTGATTACGAGTAATCACTAGTCACTGTAATTACATGTAACTATAACTATAATTATAGGTTCCGTGACTAGTAACTATAGTTACTAATTACAGGACAATAATAAGAAGGCTTAGAATAGTACTAAAAGTTAGTATTTCTATCGTAAAGACCTATCTATATACTAATCTTATCTCGTCCTTTCTAGATCTGTAGAATACTACTATATCGCAAGGCTATAAGAAGTTGCCTCTATCTTTTATATATAGACCTACTATAGGCCTAAAGGTTAGCCGAGTACTAAGTATAGATAGCCTATATAACTATAATTATATAATTATGTAACTATAACTACTAATTATTTACTAATTCTTAACTATTAATTGTAATTGTAGGCGCTAACTAGTAAGTAATTACTAATTAACAAGTATATATAAAGGTTAAGAATCCTATAGACGTAATCGTAGGGGTTGAATTAGTAGCGATACTAAATCCTAACTAAGTAAGTAGCCTAACTATCGATGTCGTAATTGTTGTTTCTACTTACTAAATACCTAGGAGTCGTAATAGTCTAATATCGCGAGCATTAGCTAATAAGGTAGTAGCTACTAAAAAGAGCGAAAGATAGACTAAGCCTACTATATTCTCGTTTAATAGTATAGAAGTTAGCTAAATTGCTACTAACGATGCTACTTTCTTATTATACTACGCTAAAGACAGACCTAATTTATATATAGAGTCGGCATCTACTATATAGCGATAGAATTTAGCTATAGTCTCGACCTTCTAGTATTTACTAGTATTCTCTACTAAAGATAGTAAAGCTCTTAAACCTATAGAGATTATATAAAATAGTATAGTAAAAAATAGGTCTATACGTATAGTATAATATACTAGTACGTATAGGTACGTAAATAAGAGACATATCTAGAAACAGCTAGTATATAACAAATATATATAAATAAGGGTAGACTAGCTAACATAAGATTAGTTTACGCGCCTACTACTTATAAGGCTTTAAGAGTCTCTAAAGTAGACTATTCTACCTACTATGTCTATATAGCATCGTCTAGACCCTCGATATATAATAGTACCTCGTAAGTAGTATCGTAGCCTACTACCTCGTTAATTACTTAACTATTAGCTAGCGCCTATTCTACCGTTTAAGTAAATGCCTCTCGTAGTATATCTTATAGCGAGTCGAAGTTAACGTCGTCGTTACTATCGTATAGATATAGCTTGTATTTAATACGTAGATTCTAATAGTAATAGACTAGTATCTTAACGGCTTTATATGTTAGTCGGTTATAGCGTAGAGATATAATAAAGCTATAGGCGGACTAGTTACGCTTACAAGAGCTAGTTGTTAGATAGATTAATAGTGCTAGTATATATAGTTTAGTTAGCTCTAGATAGGTGTCTTTAATAAGGTTATACTACTATTATAATAGAGATAGTATCTTCGCTACTAACTAAATAACGTTGTTACTAAAGACACCTCCGCGGTTACGTAGAGTAAATAGATTAGTAAGAAGCGCTATAGCATAGTCCTTAATCTCTACTATAGACTCCGGCCTATCTATGTGTCTAGTAAGTCGACTATTACAGCATTAATTACGGCAATATTTAATAAGGAAGTTGTCGAGTTTATAGATCTTATCGTTAGTAATAAGAATGTCCTATTAGTTAGGTTGTTATCGATATTTAGTGTTAGCGAGATAAGCTACTATTATAATGTCTTACTTAAGGTTGTTATAGTAGACCTCTATTATTTCTATAATAGTATTTACTAGTATAAAGTCGTTTATAAGCGACTAGTTCTATAGCTATTTGTAAGAGCCGTATATATAAGAAAGTAGTAGTTTATTAGCCTCGAGAGCGATAGTAATCTAATTAAAGGGCTCTATTAGCTATATATAACTATTAAGGGTTAGGTTAGTAAAGAGGCCGAATTTAGGGGATTTAGGGTACTATACGAGTCTAATCTTCTAAAGAAGTCGCTACGCTTAATAATCTAGTAAATATGTTCCTATTTACGACGCTAATTAGCTAAAGAGCCTTCGAGAAGGAGGTGTTCTTATATACGTAGCTCCTATATCTAGTATTAGTTATTAAATACTACCTTCGCGTAAAGTAGCCTACCCTACTAGCGGGTCTCGCCTAGCGTCTAAAATCGGTATACCTTACTATTACTAAGCTATAGTAGCAGTTTAAATAGAAGGTAAGTATTCTTAAAGTAGTTAGAGACTACTAGAACCTCCGTAAAGAACTTCTTAATCGTTAGATAGTCGTAGATATCGTCTATAAGAAGTTTCGTCTAATAGGAATAGTAACTAAGAGTAATTATATTAGGCTTCTTAGTAGCAATCTATTAGCTCTCGGTTAGTTATCTAAACGGACCGTCGACGGCCCTTACGGACTACGAGGGGTAAGCTTTATACCTACAATCTTCGAGGTAGTACTTATAATACTAGTATTATCCGTAATAATAGCGACAATGTTGTTATATAGCTCTATAGTATACTCAAGGCTAGCGGCGTAGTTAGGAGCATCCTTATAGTATGTACTAACGAGATCCGAGCCTACGAAATAGGCCGTATACGGCGTAACGACGAGATAGTTAGTATTCGACCTCCTAGTAATATTAGTCTACCTATTAGTCGCTATTATCGTCCTCTTTAACCTCGCTATGTCCGCGTCTATTTTAGCCTTTAACTTGCGATATAATTAAGGGATATACTTATACCTTAGCTACTAGCGAGTTAGAGGTTTAAATACTAGACGGATCGACTTTAACTAAGCTAGGAACTAAGGATGTTCTATTATACCGAGTTAACTACTAGAGGTATATACCTACTTAGTAACACGCTTATAAGCCGCCTTATAGTCCGCTAGACTTATATAATCTACAAAGCTATTTCTACTAATAAGAATAGTCTATATAGCCTTCTTCGCTACTAGTTCTTCGTTATTATCTAAGACTAGGTCCTAATCGATATGTTCGACCTTCTTAGATTAATAATTAGGCTAGTATTCTTCTACTAACGAGTTATACTTAGCTAAGTATTTAATTACTCGATTCTTCGACCCTAAGACCTAAGTATTACTATAGGTATTATATATAACCTTTAGATATACCTTACTATTAATATAGCTTTAAGTAACGAGTTTCTAGTACTTATCTTCCGTCTATTTACGCTTTAAGTTATAAGGCTAAGAAGCGCCTAGAAATAGCGGCTATAAGCTATCTAATTAACTAAACGATTAACTCGAAGAGGAGGCTTATAAAGATATAGTATAAGAGTCGGAATTTAATAGTATTCTTAAGGAGAACTAAGAAGCTAATAATAGCTATTTCTATACGTAAAACAGACACTTATATACTCTATAAACCTCCCTTCTACTATATCGTCGTTTCGATAGAAGTATACTATTTCCTTACTAAGTTCTCTACTTTCCTATCTATAGTATACTTAGAGCCCTCTTAATATCTCCCCTTAGTCTAAAGTTATTATATTCTATACTTAAATTGCTAGTAATACGCGACTAAGCGCGACTTAGCGTAACTAGGCGTAAGAGTAACGTGTTACTAGTATAGGGAAGCTATTTTATCGCCGTAGGTTAAGCCTCCTACCTAAGCGCCTATAGCGGACATTTAGCTAAGCAGGGTCTTCACATGATAACGGTTGATTATAGGGTCCAATTGGTGCGCATAAGTTATTCACTTACGGACCCTGTGCGCATGGTGTATTACACACTGTTCTCACGGGTGTGTGCGGACCCACCTCAATCTCTACAAACCTGAGGTCGAACGCCACGTGGTTGTGAAGTGCCAGACTGGGCCCTTTCTCGGGATGCCTCTTAGGGACCATTCACCACATTCCTGTCATCCCTGTTTGGTCAACGCAACGCGTCTTCAATTCTCGACTTCACTCGCTTTCGCTTGAAGGCATTGAGTCGAGCTCGGAAGTTCAGCTGTCTGTTGCAGCGCTCATTCTCTCTGATGCGTTCCATTCTTGATGCTTCGTCTTTCATGCAATCATGGCTTCTCGTTTTCTCTTGGGACACTCTCTTCTTCTATGCTGTCTGATTTCTTCTCACCAGACAACTCACTCACACTCGTCACTTGCGGTCGATTGTCTGCAGCCTTCATTTGTTCTTCTGGATTCGAGACGTTCCTGTTAGTGGATCCCCATCCACTCCTTCGTTTCTCGGCAGCCCAGGAACCCCATGAGCTCAGGTATGCGCCAGCTCGTTGACTAGCTGCAGCGACATTCGCCCGTGCTTGAGTCATGTCTGGCTTCGCGAACCGAGCTTGCGCATCTGTACCTGGAGCAGGTGGATTTGCTGCAGCAGCGGCACGAGCTTCTTCTGACCTTTTCCGCTGAGCTTCTCGCATGACTTCGATGTCCGCCCATACTTTGTTGAAAGCCGTAGTCACTTGCACACGACCATCTGCCAGTCGTTTGCCAACCACTTCCTTGGTATCTCGAAATCGCTCGTCCAGGTGAAGATCGGAGATCTGTGTGGCAAGCCTTCTTTGGACATCTTCGATCGTAAGACCACCAGCCATTGGATGTCGTGGTTCGCAGATGTCGAAAAGGTGGTCATCGGTGGTGCGATCCCAAAGCTTGTAATTCTCAGATTGCTGCCATGCCTCGACGTAACGATCTGAGAACTCGGTGACTGGGTCGCCCTCGATATCTGCGAGGAGCGTCTTGGGGTCTCCATCGCCGTGCTTAGCAATGTACTTATGATATTTTGCAGCCGATAACAACGCGATGAGATACTCTTCGAAGTTTAGGCGAATCATCTCCTCGCTACCAGCATATCCATGAGTATTGGGTCTCGAAGGGTCGTTTTCATCCCATGTGTCGTTGACTGATTGGGTCAAAAAGTCGATCCATCGTCTATCCGCCACTGTCAATGCCAATGACGGCCTCAGTCCAGGATTCAGTATAGTGACAGAGTCCTCATCTAGGTTCACGAGTACATCGCAGTACTTGTCCTTTTGTTGCAGAAGCAGACTGTTCGTGCTGCCTACAATGTAACTCTTCGTGTCCAGGTCCGTAACGATGTCCAACTGCTGAAGTGGCGTATATGGTCCAAACATAGATCCTGTACCAAAGATCTGCAGTGGCAGGCCAACATACGCGAGCAGGGATACTCGATCGCTTGTACGGACACTGTCCTGCTTTCGTAAATTCTCCGCATAGCGATTCATTGATGGATCGGCACAATCACGCAAGCTACGCACCAAACCTGGTATGAGCGAGATTAGCGAGAATTGAAGTTGACATACTCTTTCGCAGTGTGAGCCAAAGAATAGGATCTGCACTGGGTTGTTAGTTAAGTTCTTGGTAGACAAGCCTGGCTTTATACCTTCTGCTGTAGAAGTAGGCACTTCAGTAACACCAGAGTCTGCCACTTGAACGTGTGTATAAGTTCGCGCAAGCTCAACCCAAAGAACTGATCGCGTTCATCCTCATGATGATTGGTACCCTCTTTAGCCAGACTCTCCTGGAATTTCTGGTTCCCTGTCAGGTTCTGTGTCCTCATCAAGCCGATCTGGCGACCGCAACTCACCCACCTGTAGAACTTCCAGGTCTCTGAAATCCTTTTGTGCAAACCATGCTCTTGTCACCACACTCAGCTTCTCCCGCACCGCTGAGAAGCTTTGTGGTCGATCGGTTATAGCCACAACAGCTTTTTGCACCGCACTCCTGGTCACCTCCTTACCCTTGAATAGCAATTCCGAGGCTGGAATCTGGTGTATGCAGGAGATACCGAATACGCTTCTGGGCTCAACATCTTGCCCTTCCGAGGCCTTGTGGACCAAGCTGAAATAGCTGAATTCTTCGTCGCTCTGATGTGCTCCATCTGGCAAAGCCATATAAGGAATCAGCTGCCAGTCATTTTCTATCGTCGGATCACTGCCTTCTGCGCCTATCCAATGCTCTATCTCCGGTCCTCGATGGTGATTGAAGTCGACTACGCAGACGAGAGGCTTGAATGAGGTGTCTGGATTCCCATTTGAGGTCGCCATGATTCGTTAGAAGAGATTTGAGTCTGGGAGGGGTTGTGTTATTCTAGCTCTCTGAGAGCGGCTTCATTGCTGCTGAGATGTCGCAAGCACACACGAACAATGCTCTGTGATCGAGTAGAGTGACTGCAATGGGTCTGCAATGGCAGAGGATTGGCACATGCGAGTGCCAGCGCATAGTAGCAGGGGTCTCCCATCCAAGGGTCTCTTCCGCGGCGGTGAGAGCTACCACCGGGGATCGCTCTCTTTTCCACAAATTACTTGAACTGACAAGACTAAGTACTACAATGACTTCCGTAAGCACTTTAAATCTAGGCGGGCGGACTTGCTCGTTGTGGCAATTTGCAAAATCGCATTGTTTGCGCGATTCTGGGTCATGGCATAGGCAGATCTACGTGTCCCTCGGATCTCGTAAGATACATATATGCAGTGCAACACATGATCTCCGCCTCATCGTACGCCCCAACGCCCAGCAATGAACAAGTCACATCATGAGCTCTTGAGCTTCTCAGTGAGCTCTGGCACCTTCTCAAACAGGTCTCCAACCAGGCCAACATCAGCAACCTGGAATATCGGCGCATCGGGATCTTTGTTGATCGCCGCAATGACCTTGGAGTCCTTCATGCCTGCCAAATGCTGGATGGCTCCAGAAATACCCGCGCAAAGGTATAACTGCGGCGCCACATTCTTTCCCGTCTGTCCCACCTGGAGTGAATTGTCTGCAAAGCCAGAGTCGACTGCAGCGCGGGAGGCACCAATTGCCGCACCCAAAGCATCTGCGAGAGGTGGCATGAGCTTGTCAAATTCCTCCTTGGACTTCAAGCCTCGTCCACCAGAGACCACCTTCTCTGCTGAAGCCAGATCAGGACGATCGCTCTTAGCCAGATCCTCGCTCACCCATTCAGTAGGACATTCGGCCTTTGGATCTGTGCCTTCTTCAACGCTTGCAGAGCCTCCTTCTGCTGCACCAGCCGGGAAAGCTGTTCCTCGTACCGTAACAATCTTTGGGCTGTCTTCCGTCTGAACAGTGAGAATGGCGTTTCCAGCATAAATCGGTCTCACGAATGTGTCCTCGCCTTGGATATCAGTGATGTCGCTAATCTGCTGCACGTCTAGCAAAGCAGAAACGCGTGGCATCAAGTTCTTTCCGAATGCGGAGTGACCAGCCATCACATGTGTATATCCTCCCTTCTTGATGTTCTCAACAAGTAAAGGAGCCCAGTTCTCTGGCAATCCCTTGTCATATGCCCCATTTTCAACATAAATGACCTTTTCCAGTCCTTCGACCTTTGCTGCCTCATCTGCCACTCCCTTGACGTTTGAGCCTGCTACAAAGCCATGTATACTTCCTCCAACCTTCTGTGCTGCTGAAATAGACGCCAATGATGACATGTTAAGCTTGCCATCGCGCTGTTCTAACACGGCCAGAGTGGAGGCAAGTCTTCTGAGCGCATCGCGAGAAAGAGGCCGAATGGCAGGAGTCGGGCGAGATTGTCGCAGACATGTGGCTGCTTGCCGGAGCAGGCCATTGCGAAGTGGTGCGACCATTGTGTTGACGTCTGGTCGGAGTAGTGCTGCACTGCACAGAGACTACGCCGTACCTAGAGAGCGGGTTCGAAGCATGGTAGCGTCACTAAAACAAAGCCGACCTCGGCTTAGGAGCAGCTTGTTGGTCCTGCGCACGAAATCTGCAAACGGGACAAAAGTGTCAAGGTCTATGAATTCGTACTTGATTTGATTTACTTCAGGTTTTCAGTATTGATGGGATCGAAACAAAAGCTCCATAGCTCATCATGGCAGTACCAAGCCTCCGCTGCGTGTGACCGACTAGATCTCACCGCTTGCCTATAACCCACCACATCCAAGACCTATCATCTGGGCGAAAATCCTCCACAGGATACAAGATGCCGGGGCATGACTGTCTGGACTTCCTGTCGACTAGCGGGAAAATATCAGTGCCCGGAAGCACCATTGCATGGCTTCAGACAGTTCTCACGGTCCCGTAATGCCGGCGAGTGCCTCTAACGTAGGGTCCACTCGTTACGCAGCTCCGTTTTCAGTGACTTCTCCCTGATTTGCTGCGGAATCAACGTTGTGGTAGTCGAGAATTTCGGAGTACCTGGTTCAAGGTCAGTCAGAGTCAGTACACGTGATAGCATTTTGGCATACATCATGATCTTCCAGGTGTCCACTGGCAAATCGGCGTCGTTGAACGACCAGTCGAACTTCTCTTCTGCCTCTGGCTCGTCTGTGGGATCGTGGTATGGTGAAAGATATGGATCGGCGAGTGCCTCACCGGCCTTGACTCGTTTCCGTGGGTCGAAGACGAGCATGCGCTCCAGAAGTTCAATTGCTGCAGTTGTCAGCTTCAGTGCTCTCCTCTCCTTCTTCTTCGTGCTCACCTTGCGGATCGGCGTTCTTGAACTTGTTCTTCAATGGTTGCCTTTCACGTTTCGGAAGCGACTGAACGAACCGCAGAGTCTAACACGAATCCGTTAGTATCCGAGTATTTCATGCAAGCTCTTCCTTTCTTACATTCTCGCTGCAAATGGTACTAATAACGTCATCTGGCGGAGTGCCCAGTAGTTCCGTAATGATAGAGAATTGGTTGACATGATCCTTGCCGGGGAAAAGAGGCTTGCCCTCGAGCATTTCGGCGAAAATGCACCCAGCACTCCAAATGTCCACCTCCACATCGTATTTTTGCCAGGTAAGCATGATTTCTGGGGCTCTGTAGTATCGCGTCGAGACGTATCCGGTCATTTGAGGGTCTTGAATTCGCGCAAGACCGAAATCACAGATCTTCAGATCGCAGTTTTCGTTGACGAGGATGTTGGAGGGCTTCAAATCGCGATGGACGACGCCGGCCGAGTGTACGTATTTCAACCCGCGCTATATCAATCAGCGGCCACTCTATGACTTCTCTATTGCCATCTTACCAGGATCTGGTACAGAAAGTACTGGATGAACTGCTTCTCAAGCGGTCTCGAGGTGAGGAGGCGGTGCAGGTCGGTGCCCAACAATTCGGTGACAAAATAGCTGTGAGACGAAAATAAGCCAAGTTTGTAGCCAGGGTAGACTTACCGACGTACATATCCTCCAGTGGAGATATGAAGATGTCGCTCAGGCTGATGACCTGTACGATAGTCAGCGGTGTCTACTTCTCTACTCAGCAGCAGACTACGCACATTCTCGTGTTTGAGGTGCTTCAGGAGCTTGAGCTCTCGGTATGTCCGCTTAGAGAGCACTGGCGTGCTGAACGGCTTCATAATCTTCTTCACCGCGACCGCCTGTCCAGTGAGTTGGTCCTTGGCCGAGCTGTATTGCGATTAGTGTGTTTCCGCAACGCCTCCGTCTCTTCAAACACACCAAACAAGCCCGAAGGCGCCCATTCCCACAGGTTGCAGGTCAGTGTATCTGTTTGGTGTCAGCGCTCACGTCTGCACCTCCCATTGCGGCGCGGGCTCCGCTCCGCTCCGCTCTCTTGCCACGAACCGACTGGTGATCTCAAAGGTGGTGCCGAAAATCTGCGCACGCACAAACTCCGCCATGATGAAGGTGTTGGTATCGCGACCACGCCGATTGTGTATGGATTCTTGTTGAGGTGATGTTTCCAAGGTTAAGCGGCTCTAGGTTTGCTTCGATGGCAAGCAGTTACTAGTGGGACAGTCAAGATGCCCCGCCAACGCAAGTCGCCGCTGCTCTGGATATACGTTCGTGCGCGGTGCAATCGTGACGCTCGCGCAGTGAGAAAGCGACGAATATGTATGCTGCTCGCAAGTTCCGCGGTGTTGTCGGTGAAGGTGTTCCTCAGAAGATCCGCGTGGGAGGAAGAGAAGCTGCACACGCCTTTGCGATGTCTAGCGTGCTGGATCGACGATCTCCCGCAGCTTCACAAGCCTTTCTATGGCCTTGATCGCGCTGCAGATCCGGACTGGTGCTTCGTTCCTGACTGAGTGGCTCAAGCGGAAGTGAGTCGTAGGAGGCTTAGATACAGTGAGAAGAGACACACATGAAAACCTTGGTATTAAGACACTATGGAGATTCGGGCAGGTCTCCGCCTGTGCCCACGCCTGCACCTGGCCTGGCAATGCATCTCCGTCATCACAGCAACAATAATGCCCCGGAGGTTCTACCGTCGCCGCTAGAATCGCGGCATTCATCACGACTATGCTTGCCCACCTCTGCTGGCTTATCGTGCACCTTGCTCTATGGCTCTATTGGGGCTTTGCTGCATGCTGTATTCGCAATGCCCTCTCTCTTCATTCTTCACTACGCTAGCCTGAGTGATGTCACTCTGACCAGGTGCGTCGACCCATGCAAATGAATCTTGCTGGGTTCAGATTCGATGAAACGATCGTCTCATGCAAAAAACTCTGCCGAGTGCGATTCCAACCACGCGAGGAAGCAAATTTTAGACATGCGTCGACGCTGGGCTTTTTCTCGATCGTGTACAATTCTTCTAGATCTAGTAGACTGCTCATGTATCGCCTGTCCACAATGGTCCTAATTGAAGCCGGCAGACATCCGAAACTATCGCGAAGCGTACAGTGCTGTTTTTTAAAGTAGCCAGGTCCGTGCAACGTCCGTGCATCGGCACATACCGCGGGGGATTAATTAACGTAATAGATAGAACATACTAGAAACGGTCCTATAGGTATAAAACGCGGGTACCTAAACCGTTTAGAAACTTTACCTTAAACCTTACTAAACTCTTTAAGTAAACTAACTATATCGTAAGAATTAAATACCTCTATATTATCGACGATACCTAAATACCTACCTTATAAGCACTAGTAGGAAGCTTAGCGTAGCTATATATATAGACTTAGCGACCTTAGCTAGAGTAAA